>JBAMBR010002634.1:0-213298 GCA_037044475.1 Zaprionus obscuricornis
ATTTTTTTCGTAATAATTTTAAGTTGTAATACTTACCGACTTAATACCTCGCGCAATACAAAGATATACTATAATCCATGTTATGGTTAAACTAAATAGTTGTGCCCATATCATCCCGCCAAGCTCTGATATGCCACTCGAAATGCGTAACACTTCTAGGCTATATATCGATATAAGATAATTATACAGAAATTTTAATACGATGACATTATACTTACTGAAAGAACTCATCAGCAGATGTTTTTAATTCGACACTGGTGCCCATACTATGCAACTAAATTGAAAATTTAATTTGAAATAATTTTGCTGATATTATTTTAGGTTGGCTTACATGTTTAATAGATGTACAATTTTGTGTATTCCATGAATGACTGCAGTCCTCCCATGGTACTTTTTTCCAAAAGCAATAATATAACATTCTTATAGGATACGATATAATAACTGAATAGTAGCAAATACAATAAGCATTCACTATGACCATACTGAAACCGGTTCCTTTCAATATTGGAACCATGCGAAACATGCCAGTGCAGCCAGTGCCTGAAAATTGTCCAATCAGTACTTCCATATAGAATACTGGGATTCCGCAAAGCATAACCATAAGTAAATATGGCACCAGAAAGGCACCTAAGAAATTTGAAAAAAAAATTTATAAAAATTCTATGAAAAAAATTTAAAAAAAAAAAAATATAGTGAAAAAAAAAAATAATCCTTCGAGCCGGATTTGAACCAGCGACCTATGGATTTCAACATATTACGATTCAATTAACTGATGTTACAACAACAGCAAGCGCTATCTAGGTCGAGTGTATTGTTTGATCTAGAGTCCTGATACTGCTCGCAACACCAAGCCTCGAAAAGGAGTACTCTACAGTCCATCGCTCTACCAACTGAGCTATCGAAGGCATTCGCTGGCCCGCTGCCAAAGCCCCAATAAATGTTACAAAAGCCCCAAAACACAACACATACAGCTTTCACTCATTCGAAAGCTAACGAAATGCTTAAGCTTAAAATAGACACTGCATTCCATACAATACAATTGTTGAACGTGACGTCATGAGCATGCGCTATTTATGGAAAACATAAAGCAATATGTGTAGAGAGCGAGGAAAAGAGAGAAGGAAAAATAGAAAATTGTACAGCGTGTGAGAGCGAGTGGTAAACAATTTCATGTTGAATATTCATTCAAAAAAAAAAAAAAATCAAAAAAAAAATTGAGCAAAAACTCAATTAATGTAGACTCATCACTTAATGGGCAATAAGTATGAGCAAATTTCAGTGTAGTCGACTATAAAATACCCTATATATATATATATATATATATATATATACATCAATATCTGATCATCCTAATATAACTTACCACCACCGCTACGGTAACACAGATAGGGAAAACGCCAAACATTGCCAATACCAATGGCATACCCCATCAATGAGAGTATAAATGCTGTTTTTGAACTCCATTGACCACGATTTTGTACGCGAACTATTCTTTTGGTCTTACGCTTGGGCCGCGGCGCATTGCTCATATTTTCTGAATTAAAAAAAAAAAAACTACAGGATCTGAAATCTAAATGATGTTTGGAATAATACGAATTTATGATACGACATGTTGTGCCTAGATATAGTTCAACATTTTTTTCAATTTTGTTTTTAGTAAATGTTAAATAATAATCATATATTTATTTTATTGGCAACTTTTAGCATTGTTAAAGTTAATTCTTTGTTTTTGTAGTTTTTTTTTTTTTTGTATTTTGTTAGTTAGACGGGATCAGCATAAAGCTAACTTATTAATTATATGAGTGATTTATATATTTTTTTATTTGTTTTGTTAAAGCTTCATTTCGTTTCCTTCTATTCACATCGATGGGAACTCTTTCACTGTGTTCTTCTCTATGAGTGTAATACAAGTGCTAAGAGGAATAATCCCAGTGTTGGTATTATTCCTCGATAGTTAGCTGAATTATGACCCGCTATTGCTGTATAATCATCGGGGCGATGAGATGCTCGTTTCTCTGCCTTTTCACATATATTGCCACAATTTGCATGCTCGCAAATATCGCAGATATTAGATTTGGGTGCGCGATAAAATTGTCTGGCACGACGAGCTGTTAGAATTTTAATGAAATCAACAATTAGAAAGAATATGCAATAGAATAATGACTCTTAGACGTACCATTATCATAGTAATCATACATAACAACTGGTACTGGTCGATGTTTGGTCACCTTGACAGTTTTGTATGCATGCAACGTCGGGCATACCTCTCGTCTGTCAAGATAATCAAAATAGATGACAACTTTAGTATCACGCTGTTGTGTCTCAACTTTCTTAATACGTTCACTTGACTCCAATGTTGGTAGTGTATCGGTGTCTACGACAAATCCACTTGGTAAATTAACCTCCATTACAGCCATGTTGGAGCGTTCGGCATCGCCAGGGACAGATACAAAACTGGCACAAGCGGATAAATGCAAATAGTCAGCATGTGAATTGCGATTCACGGTTGGATCCAGTACAAAACGTGGCCATGCACTGGTCACATTTGTATTATATTTATAGCTGATTTGAGCTAATGCCATGCCACGACCAGTAGCCGAAACACTAATATTCCTTATGTTGTTTGGAAGCTACAGGAACAAAAATATTATGAATAAAAAACTGCAGGAAAATATTTGCCTCCGACTTACTTCAACACTTTGTAGAGCCAAAGAATTCTCGGCATTGACATTCAATATTGTTTCAGCACCTTCGCCATAATTAAATGCAATCTGAACATTATTTCCCTGACTGGAGAAACGTTCAGCAAATAAAAGCAATGCCTGCAGACCAACAACAGTATCCTGTGAGGCAACAAATCCACCGAATGCGTTTCGTTGATCCATTAACCAGTTGAGCACAGGTAAAGCATCGCCTACTAGATTATTTTCTAGCAGAGCCAAGGCAGCATAGGCTGAAATTTCAATATTGACACTTCGTGTTGTATTATACCAAGGTGAATGTTGTTCACTTGACGGTGCTGTTTTATTCCACCATTTGCGTCCGTCAGCATTAATGGCCAGCGAATCGAGACGTTGCAGGAAAGCAGCCTTTGCATTATGATTGGCACGGGTGAGCACATAGGTGCCTAGAGCCATGGCATGCAGATTGCTAGAACTATCTAAACTACGTGTAATAAAGTCCAATGCCTTGTTAATATTATTACGATACTCGGGATAAAGATCCTGAAATGGTTTAAAGATTAAACGTTTTTCCATATTCATTCAACTGTTATCTTACTTACCACATTCTCCATCATTGCGAGTGTAACAAATGCTGTTAGACTAATGCCACCATCATCAAATTGTTCAAAGACATCTCCACGTTCCTCGTAACCACCAATTGGTGACTGCACACTGGCCAAATAGGCGAGTGCTGTCTGTAGTACATGCTCGTCCACTTGAATGTAGGGTGTTGCCTGACGCAGAGATCTGGCAACATAGGCAGTTAACCAAGTGGAGCTTTGCTTGGCTGAATGTCCAAAGGCGCTAAAGGCCCCGTTATCATGACGATAATAGAGCAAACGTTGATAACCCACAGCCAAATTCTTTGTGGCACTCTGTTCTACATCGGGACTGAGTTGACGTAGACGCTAAATAATGAAAAATTTTTTTTTGGTGATATTCTTCCAAAGTAATTTCTATACTTACCCCCAAATATCGTAGCACCATTAGATTTGGTACAAAGTTAACCATAGTCTGTTCCCCACAGCCGCTGGGCAACTGAATCAACTGCTGCAGGTTGCCGACAATGCTGCCTACAAGATCACCAACTGCTCTAACTTCAATGCTTGTTGAATCTGGTATAGCATTACGTGGCACCTTGATGCTAATATTTTGTTTACGTTGTGCATTGGAGTTCAATTCGAAAAGGAAACCACGATTAATACGCTCCGTAGCACCAGGATGTTCCACCAACAGTGTACGTTCCACAGTGTCGCCAGCCTGTGATGTTGTTGCCACAGCTTTAACCGGTAGTGCACCAACGCGACGAGGTGTCACAATAAACGAGACAGAACGTGCGGATTTTGCTGGCACTTGAATTGTACGACGGCTATAAAGTTCCACTTCTGCAAGTTAAAGAATTTGTGAAATTTGAATACTCCGAAATCTGAAGCAAAATTAAAGATATATTTACTAGGTTTATTTGTCTGCTTTGTATCCAACTGAGGAAAATCAAAGTCCTGTGCAGTATTATAGAATGTTACATCAACACTAAGATCACTATCACGATTATTATGCACCACAAATGGCAAAGCGATCAGTTCATCTAAAAGTATTTGAGAGTAAGAAAAAAAATTTTAAGGTGGTCCTAAAAGTTTAGTTACCTCTTCTTATGGCATAGGGTAGATCTGTTGCTATATAGAATTCTTTATAAGCTTCCAATTTATTGTTGGGTGCATTAAGACCTAACCCATTGACGGGATCCAGCGAGAAGGCGGATAATACCCAAGATGTCATATCACTCGGTATACGTCTATGTATTGTATTACGACCATCATTGCTGGCCGAAATGTTTAGGAAAAGCCAAGTATCGGCAGGATCACGCATAACATGCACTCTAGGGTTATGCCAATACGGTTTCGGAGTATAGGAGAATGCATAGCGACCCTTGCCAGGTGGTAATGTATTCACTTCAATCTTATGCGCTGGTCCAATATCAGTCTTACGCACTGCTGTCAATTTATCATCCTCCAATGAACTTTCGCGATCAATGCTCGGCGTAGTCTCTGCTTCTGTAAGAAAATTGAAAATAATTTTATTTGGAATTATGATTAATAGATATTAGTAGACGTTACCTTTCTCCACAAAGTAATCTGTATTTGACATGGTTATAACACCTGATTCCTTGCCAGGTGAACCAACAGGTGTATTCACATCGCTTAGTTCAAAGGCATGTAAAGCATCCATTAGTCGATCATGTGTTAAATCATTGCCTGAGAGAGAGAGAGAGAGAGAGAGAGAGAGAGAGAGAGAGAAGGAGAGATATTAGTGATATACAACAATTTGTAGGTTATGTATTAAGTTTACCACTGCGTAGTGCTGCGGAGTTTTGATCGACTATCATTAGTCCAACATAAGAGTAGGGCTTAGTGCTGATACCAATGTCAATGTCCTGACCCGGAGGTGCTCTAATAGGTGCTTCGATTTGAACCTAAAGAAAGTGATGTTTGCTTATGAAGAAAGAAAAAAATAAAAATTAAAGTAATACGATACCGCATTCAGAAGATTCTCCTCGAAATGTATAACCTGCTCATCGTAGACAAATTCACCATTGACAACCATATAGACGAGAAGCTTAGCGCGTGGCATCATAGCAAAGGATGCCAAAAATTTGATGGTATGATAAGTATTATCAGCAACCTAAAAAGGGAAGATATATAAATTACTTAAGATTCCCTTAGATAACTTGTTCAACTCACATCAACAGTGCGTGAGAGTATTATGTCACCACGTCCAACTATCTGATACATAAAGTATTTCATTGGCTCATTTGCATAAACAGCAACAGCAATTTCCTGATTAACCATAGGTCTGTGGAATATGAAATGATTGATGAAAATTATTGATTGATTGATTTATTGACTGATGGAGAAAGTGTAACTTACTTGTCATTTAGCACCTTGGCTGTTATATAGTTTTTGGTATGCAAATGTTTACGCGGCACTTTACCCACATCGCTTACAACTCCCAGATAATCCACAATAATTGAATGAAATTCATCACGATCACCCAGCGGCACCGTAAACTTCATTTTGATTTCTCCTCGCGAATCCAGCTTATAGACTGTGCGATTATACATTTCACTGCTGCCATAGACATTCGTTAGATATGCCGTAATCTCTGGATTAAAGTCTCGCAGTTGGCTGCCATCATTGCGCAGTATGCGTGCCTATAGAAAAAAATATATATAGAGAAATCTGTAGATAGATGTTAGTGATATATACTTACAGTGGCTTCAAAGGGTACACCGGGTATATAATAGCTGGGCAATTTGACAGGCTCTACACGGAAATGATTGAGATACAGAGTAAGCACCGTGGAATAGTTTTGCACCGAACCCGTTGAACGTTCCTCGACCAATGCATCTAATAGATATTGACGCTCGTAATCCTGTTTCAGATGCAATTCCTGTTCAATGTCAAACTCAAAGTAGGCTTTGCCATCGATTGGCACAACTTTCCGTGTAATAAGATCATTGACAAATGGTTGCAAGGAGCCAAAGAATGTGGGATAAATCGAAAGTGTTGCCTCCCCCACAATGGGCTGCCCATAGGCATAACTGCAGAGGGAAAATTTAAAATTACAGGGTATATTTTAAAAGCAAAAACTCAAAACATACTGTGCTTTAATTGTAGCTGCGATTTTGCCATCTTTATAGATAGCTTTGCGTGGAGTATCAATATCTACTATAAATTTGGGTAAAATATGATCAAGTATCTCAAAAGTTTGTTTATGCTGTTGATCCGCAACATCGATAACTATCGACCAATCACCAAAACGTGGATAATCCGATAATTGTAATTCGTTGGAATAGATTGCATTTGTTAGTCGTATATCCTTATAACTGCGTATAATATTATTGCCAGAATCTCGAATTTCTAGATGCACACGTCCATAGCCACGTGCAGGTTTTAAATTAGCATCAAGTATAAGTACACGATAATGCACCAGATCGCCAGGCTTATAGATACTTTTATCGGTCTGCACAAGCACTGTATGCTGTTTGGGCTCAAAGTGTAGCTGTGTCTCATTGGTAAAGATAATGCCGCTTAAACCCTCAGCCGTTAAACGATATCGATCGGTTTTAAGTGCGGGAATCTATGATAGAAAATTAAATGTTAATAAACGATTTTTTTTTTTTTAATTTTTAATGACTTCTGACTCACTTCAAAGTGCAGCAATTGCGTTGAAAATGGTCTCAGCTCAACGGTTTTGAAGTCCGTATAGCTGCTGCCCAGGATACCAACTTTAATTCTAGCGGATTCCACAGATTTATGTATGCTAACTGCGACATGATATTGAGAATTGGGTCGCACAGTATTTGGTGCAATTATGGAATACAGCCTTAAAAATGAAAAATAAATAAATAAACCGAAAAGAAACAATAAAAATAAAAGACAAAAAAAAGTATTAAAAAACAAGTAAGAAAGCTATAGTCGAGTATGCTCGACTATATAATACTCGGTGCCCAAAGTACATGTATATAGAGACGCCTCTGTATAATTTCCATGTTCATTATCCGATCTGTACCACACATATTCCAGATAAACATATTCTAACTTTGTACCAAATTTCAGTCATGTAACTTGTCTGGGTGTGGGTGCTGTGGTGTGTTCAAAATGGTTTTTATCGATTTCTGGAAGCGTTGGGGGGCGTGGCAAAAATCCAAAATAAAATTGATCTGCCTGAAACTAATACAAACACTTTGCAAATGAAGTCTCTAGCTCTTATAGTCTCCGAGATCTGTGTGTTCATACGGACGTACAGACCGACAGACGGTCAGGGGGAAAGACGGACATGGTCCAATCGACTCAGCTGTTGATCCTGAGTCAGAATATATATACTTTATGGGGTCGGCCACGCCTCCTTATGGGTGTCACTAACCCAATATATATAAACCCAATATATACTCTTGGTACCCAATGGGCACCGAGTATAAAAATGAAGATGTACTTAATTCAGCACCACAAAAAAAAAAAATTGAGACAATGTTCCGCAAGTAGATGAGTTTTTTTTTTTTTTTTGATTTTATTTTCTGGGTATTACACCTATGCTATGCTGACATGGTAGATGAATCTGTATTTCGTTTTCTATTCATTCACGCTCTTAACGGAAGATAAACAATACTTGTACGTGCGACTGACTTACTGAGGTAAATGTACTTTATGTCGCTATTCGTTTTGCTTTCGGCTTGGCAAAGTTATTGTTGTAGTTTGTAGGTTCGCGTTGGGGTCAGAGTCTTGCAAGTACCGCAGTACCGGAGTACAATTTGATTTATGTCGGAAATAGCAAAATCTCTGCTCTACTGTGTTAGCTGAAGCTTAAAACTTTTGCGGTTTTTTTTTTTATTTCCCCTCCAACCTCTACATGTACGTACATATATTTATATATCTATGCGAATTTTGTAATAATAATTATGATTGACAATTTGTCATTTGTCATTTGCCGTTGACTCAGAGTTATGCAATTTAAATTAACTAAAATATATAATATAAATATTAAAAGCAACTGTGTAAGCTAACAAATTGTAATTTATTTCAAAGTCAATGCTGGGAAAAATACAAATGAAATGATGAATGAAGTGTTTTGGATTTAGAAACACAAATTTCCTCTTAAAACGTCATAATGTTGAGTAGTGTGAGAAATTTACCGGCAATTTGTATAAGTATTAAGCATCATATGAACTTGTGTCTACAAAGTCAAGGCTATATTTATCCTATATTTAGAAGTCTTATTATCAAAATTCCTTTTTACAACTTGCCATAACTAGTTATTATATGAAGTGAATGTTTGCCGTCATTTATCTTTAACAGTTAAATCTTATAATTAAAGAAAAAAAAAAATCCTTTTAACAAGTCTACAAAATTGCCACAACACGTTTCATATAATTATAATCCTGCTAAAAAACAAAAAAATAAAAAACCAGTTTTTTCTCTCTTAATAAAAATAAATTTTATAATAAATGAGACATGAATAAACTTGTACCATATTTGGTAGAATTTCACCTTATGTGTGTTTATAGTGTATTCGCAGCACGGCTTGCATAATTTTAGCTTTGTCATTTTTAAAATTTTTTTTTTTTTGTTTGAAGCTAAGCTTTTTTGTACTTGCTTTTTTTTAATTTTTTTTTTGGTTTTAATTCCCACTCTTTTTGTGCTAAACTTGTTGACGAAAAGACACACACACAAAGTGTAAGAGAGAAAGAGAAAGAAAGAGTGAGAGAGATGTCTTTAATCAAGTTACCATTTGGTCTATTCATTTTGTACAGCTTCTTGCGAAACCTACATATGGTATACCTATAACACAGGCCTAACTGTGCCGCATTGTCTGACGATGTCCAAAATGTCCAATTTATCCATTTGTACAACTGTCTGTTTCTCGTATTGTACTTGTGGCCTGTTTGTCTGTTTGGCTTTAATGCACAGTTTATTTTTTTTGTTTTTTTTTTGGCTTGTTCTAATTCCGATTTTGTTGCCGCCTAACCTGTTCCCACATTTTCTTTTGTGTTTATGTCACGTTTTGGTGTTTAGGCGCTCCGTTTGCTTCAAACAGGTTCGCAAAACCCAAAGTCGCAAAAAAAAAAAAAACGATTTCGCTTTTGTTTTTTTTTTTTCATTTAGCAAAATTAGCCACAAAATGCAATTGAAATTGTTTTTGTAGCAAAGAACTGAATGCAACCGAAAGTTTACACATGATTACACATTGAATGTGAAATACGTAGGACAGCAGATATCAATGGAATGAAATATGTTTATATATAAATATATATATATATATACATATATATATATTATACTATATGCTGTCTTTTCGCCTTGTTGCACCATATATGGTCGAGAGAATGAACTTGAATAGCCATGACAACACTCTTAATCTTACGCCATATACTTGAGTGAGAGAAAGAGAGAGATAGAGAGAGAGACTTAATCATTTGCAGATCAGGAAAACAAGCAAATAAACGCCAACATTAATTTTAATTAGAAATCAATCAGAAAATTCTGCGAATCTATGAAACATTTCAAATTCCAATTTGTATTCTCGTATTCGTATTCGTTTGTATTTGTTTTTTTTTTATTATGTATTTGCTCATTTTATACATTTGCTTTACGACATTTGACTGGTCAAACTGACAGCTACAGGTACTCAAGGTAAAGCATCGGAAACTGCTTTTGTTCGACTTTGTGTGTCACCAAGCATTGACAGGGTGCCTCACGTAAAAAATAATTTAAGCTTAAGTTAACTTGTAAAACAAAGTTGTTGACTTAATTTTTAGTTAGTTTACTTAAAAAAAATAAATAAATAAAAAAAAAAAATATTTTAAACGACATACTCGAAGCTCTCGAAAATACAAATATGGTCAACTCTTTATATTGCATCACCCTAATGTGTATGTGTGTGTATGTGTGAGTGAAAGAGAGAGAGAGAGAGAGAGATGAAATGAGAAGTCAATAGATTGCGTGGGTCGTTTAAAATCTTGCCAGCCTCAGCTCAGTTTTAAAGTTATCTCATTCATTTGATGAGGTCTTTGCTATTTATACTCTGTAATCAAGACATGACATAGAGTATAAACTATCTAAAGATCTATGTAAGATAAAGTTTATAAACCTGAAGAATTTGAGCAGCAACAGCAAATTGCGTGGTATTAATTAGTCTTGCAATTACAAATTTTTTTAAAATTTTTTTTAGCTACAGTAACATACAGCGAGTTGTGTGGAAGCTGTGTCTATTTTTTTTCTTTTTTTTTGTTGCTGTCATTTCATGCTAATTTCTTGATTACACCTTGTAAATTATATAGCATGGCACATGAATAGATGAAATGGATAATGATTGTGTGTGTGAGTGTTTCGAGTGTTTGTCATTTCATTTGCCGGCAAAATACCAATTGATGTTCGTTGCTTAAGTCTTTTGTTTTCATTCACATTTCGTTTCAGTTAAATGGCATGTGATGTCATTTTAAGTTTTATAAACTCGTTAAAATTTTCATTATTTTCTTGAGTTGTTTATCATGTCAGTGCAATTCGTCATTTTGAACTTATATTCATATTTGTCACACTCATCTATTTATTTGTCAGTGTAGGAGTGTGCATATACAAATGTATGTGTATGTGTATGTGTGTGTCTGTGTTTGTGTTTGTTTATTTATTATATTTACTAACCCCTCAGCAGCTGTATGAGTTGGCACTAGAAAAAGTAAACACAAGCTGAGAATTGTATGCACAAAGTTGACTCTCATTTTGTCGTTGTTTCTGTTTTTTTTTTGCTTTTTTTTTTTTTATAATTTTTTAATAAAATTTAAACACGTTTATCAATTAAATAGCCGAAATATATATATCGTAATATATCGTCGTATTGTCAGCACACATAATTCACAAGTTTAATATTCCTTAGCTGTTGTGTATTTTTTTTTTTTTTTGTCTTTCCGTGTGGGTTGCTGTGTCGACAATTTTGCTCTCGCTCTTGCCCAGCACTCTGCACCGATCGCAACGAATAACTTGTTGTTGCTTCACTTGTTCGACCAGCAGCACTAGCACCAGCTTAAGATTGCGCCAATAATAATAACAAAAAAAAAATAAAAACAACAGCAGTAGCAGCAGCAGCAGCAGCAATATTCACAGACACTGCGCGTTTTTGGAGCGTTTTGCTCACGTTTTTTTTTTCCTGCTTTTGTTCGTTTTTCACTTTCGTTTCGAGGCGCCGTTCACCTGTTTTGCGATTTGCGCGCTGTTGCCCGTTTGTAAGCTCGCCGACAACTGATTTTGCTTGTCTGTCGTCGTCGTCGTATATTCATTTCATTGAGCTGTCCATCGAACCGGTAATAGTGCAATATTTAAGCTTTAGCGTAGGCATAGCTTTAAAGTACCATCAGGTTGTTGTCTTTGCTAAAACGGCTACGTTTTGCAAAACGGTTAAAGCTTTCAATGTAAATAATATATATTTTCGCACAGGCAACAATTATGTTTGTTAATTAAAGACAATTATGACAATTATGAAAAATATACCAGATAATTGTATTATTTTCAAATATATATTAATTAGAACATTTTGCTTAAAATATATATACTAGCATTATCAGATAATTAAAAATTGTAATATTATTAATTACTTGTATTTATATAGTATTCCAAAAAAAAAAAAAAAAAACCAAATTCTAAATGCATATATTAACTAAAATTCGATCTGTTGCAGTCTTCACATTGATTTCTCAGAAAACATTAGCTCTTTGTCTATGTGTGTGTGTATTTTATTAATGTGGCGAATTGACAATACTAACCGGTTGCACGTTTACCCGGTTCCCCGATTGCTACTCTGCTTACCGCTTACAAAATTTATATTTAAGCAGGCTTCACAGCGATGTGAGCTCAGTGCGGATCAGAGCGGCAAACGATTCACATCGTGTTGTCTCTTGAAACCGAAACCGAAACCAAGATTTATTTTTAGTTGTGCTGTGGTGTATGAATATTATCTATGTACAGCAATATAATATGTATATGCTGATAATGTTTTAGAAAAACAAAAGTAATAAATATAAAATTCAATAATAACTGTGAATCACTGTGAATGTAACACAATTGTAAATCCCACTGTAAACAAAACAATTATCGCGTGCCCATAAAAGAAATTTTGTATTTTTGTTTGAATTTGGAGACAAAACAAAACGCGAAAAATGTCGCGTTACTTAATTTTCTGTGCTTGTATACTTCAATTGGGACTACTGATCAATGCCACTGGGTAAGTGATTGCAAAAATTTTAACCTATGCTGACCAACGGAAATCTAGGGAACCAAGGTTATCAATGCATTATTTCACAATTAATTTTTCTTCTTTTTATTTTGCCTATGTACCATATATACATACATATTTTTAATAATTTGCTCAAGTTCAAGTTTGGGGTCAGCGAAGATGCCTCTACGTGCCTGTCTATAGATAGATGCCTTAACTATTCTTGAGTGGAGAGATAAGGTTTTTTTCTCTCTCTCTCTCTTACAATTCCTGTGATTGTTTTGATTGTTTTTTTTTCAAACCGGTTCAATAGTCGTTACCTGTAAACTATATGCATAGCAAGCGATATCTCTTTCATGTTACGCTAGCGTTATCTCTTATTGTGTTTCATATACATTAAAAAAAACCTCTTAATTATGCCGAACCTCCTGTATAATATTTTTGGAGAAATACCTTTTATTTTTATGAGTTCGTCAACGTTAATTTAATATCGATGTTATCTAATATGACGAGAATAATAAACAGAAAAAAAAACAGAGAGAGAGAAAGAGAGCGAGAGAGTATGCGTGAGGCAGATATATATATAGTAAAATCTGATAGAATGATGATAGATGAGTTGATGATTTAGAATCGAAAATAAAAAAGATTTATATGACATAAAATATTCATTAATTTTAAGCATTAAGCGATAAGCTTTAACAAATTCCGGTTTATTTTTGGTGTTGGGAAAAAACTCCTATTCATTAGCAGTTTCCATGAATAAATAATAAAAAAAAAACCCCAATATAGTACAAGTAAAAAATATGTATATTATCATTACAGTCTGTACACTGTAATTGGTCCCGGCACTTTGCATCCCAATTCGAAATATAATGTCGCCGTTTCGGTACATAAAGCTGAGGGGAAGAGCATCATTAAAGTTGGCATCACTGGACCATCGTATAATGAGACCAAACAGGTTGAGGTAGAACCTATGTCCACAAAAAATGTTGTCTTCGATGTGCCGAAATTGTCGATTGGTGATTATAATCTGACAGCAACTGGCATCGAGGGAATCATTTTTAAGAATTCGACCAAATTGAACTATGAAGATAAGAAATCATCCGTATTTATACAAACAGATAAGGCGACCTATAAGCCATCTGATCTTGTACAATTCCGTGTGCTCCTTTTGGATGAAAATACACGACCGGCTGTTACCGATAAACCAATAACTATTGTGATTACTGATGGCGCACAGAATCGTATCAAACAATTGACTGACGTTAAGCTAACCAAGGGCGTTTATGCCGGTGAATTACAATTATCGGAGCAACCAGTGTTAGGTAAATGGACTTTGGCAGTCAGTGTAGGAGACGATAGTGCTGAAACTAAAACATTTGAAGTCGATAAATATGTATTACCCAAATATGAGGTTAAACTGGAAACAGCCAAAGATGTTGCTATTGCTGATGGTGTTATTAAGGCAACGATACGTGCCAAATATACCTATGGAAAGCCAGTGAAAGGAAAGGCTACAGTTACCATGCAACGTGATGAAAGTCACGGTTGGTATTCTTCAGATCAATATAGATTTAATGAGAATAAAACAATTGATATTGATGGAAAAGGTCATATAGAGTTTAAATATCCAGTGTTATCCGATATAAATTCTTATTTACCACCAGTAAAACTGTTTGCCGAAGTTACCGAAGAATTAACGGGTAACAAACAAAATGCATCAGCAACTGTTAATCTTCATCATCAACGTTACAAATTCTCAGCAATTGATTCTCCAAATACTTATCGTCCTGGCCAATCGTTTATCTATAAGGTATCCGTTACTAATTTAGATGGTTCACCAGTTCGTGATACAACCAAGAAAATGAAACTTATTTTTGAATCACCCTATGGAAGATTTTCTCCATTTCAAACGGGATTTCCGACACCATACCAAAACTCCGAACAACGTAAATATGAGTTTGAGTCTCCGCTTGACGAACATGGTATTGCCACATTTAATATCACCGTTGGTACTAGCGAATCACGTTACCTTCATGTGACTGGCGCCTATGCAGATTCTTCATCATTTCTGGGATCAATTTCTGTCTTCCATCCAACCATTCAGCCACTGAACAATGATCCACTTCGCATTGTAGTGAATACCAAGAAGTAAGCTCTAATTAAACTTTTTAACTATAAAAAAATTATACTTAAAAAATGGATTTATCTATTTAAAGCCCGAAATTAGGCAATCCTGTAAGCTTTGATGTGGAATCGAATAATGTTATTCCATACTTTGTTTATGCCATTATTGCTCGTGGAAATATTGTTAAATCTGAACATGTTGAAGTGCCCGAAGGTCGTAAGACTCATACTATTAAATTTGAACCGACATTTGAGATGATACCTAAGGCAAACATTTATGTATACTATGTAGTTGATAATGAATTGCGTTTTGAGGAGAAGCCTATTGAATTCCAAAAGAATTTTGAAAATTCGGTAAATATTATGAAATAACATATATGCACAAAATGAAGTTTCCTAAAACAATTGTTTTTCTTAATAGATTGAAATATCGGCACCAGTTGATGTCAAGCCCAGCGAAGAGGTGAAATTAAAGGTGAAAACTGATGCTGATTCGTATGTAGGACTACTTGGAGTAGATCAAAGTGTTTTATTATTGAAGTCTGGCAATGATTTATCTCGTGATGATGTTTTCAACAGTCTTAACAAGTATAAGACATCTACACCCTGGCAACAAGGTTATGGTCGATATCCAGGAGAATCATCCGGTTTGGTGACACTCACAAATGCCAATTATCCCTATAATTTTGGTAAGTTAATATCTTGAAAATAATATCCTTAAATATTACAGAGAATTATTATCGGTAACCGAAGAGAATGCAAGTGTATTGTATATACCTAATATTTGATAGTAATATTATATTTGGAATGGGTTTCCATTAGGACATCTAGTTAGATTTTGTGTTTCGAATGAACACATATTGTATTGGTATACGAATTTTAGCAACACGTTTAAATGATGAGCTTGATAACTCCCCTGTTTACCTAGAGGAAGTTTTAGAAGACGAAGAACACGAAGAATTTGAGTTTGAACTTGAACAAGAAACAGAAACAGAAAAAGATACCAAGCCATTAATACGTAAAAATTTTGCTGAAATCTGGATATGGCAATCAAACAATATGAGGTATGTCCTGATGCCTGCTAAATGAACGCATGATGGTTGTAGATAAAATACACACATTAGTTTTGCGATTGCACTTGATTACCAAATACACAATGTACATCTAGTATATCTAGTCTTTTGGACCAACTATGGTTAAGGTATTTCATTATATATGTATATGTATACAAACATTTGAATAGCCGTCTATTTGAAGTAACTCAATATGGCTTAATTTCTATGCAGATAGATTACCCTACGTTTCATATCTGTTAGAAGATGAAATATATCATGCTGAGGCATTAGCCTACGAACAGGATATGCCGATTCGTGTGGACTTTTCTGAAATCTGGATATTTTCAAATATTGCAAAGTATGAAATTATTCCAAATTGATTAAATCTTATTTTGCGGGTAATCTAAATGTGTTAGCATTAACCAAAATATTTTGGGTTGATTATATTATATATTAGTCTGTATGTATATTTTTTTTTCTAATTTCTAATTATTAACTAAAAATATCTATTTGTGCTTAGTCGTTAGGCGGATTTATGGTCAGCTTCGGGGTAGGGCAAGAACCAAGTCAAGGATAATTATAATTGATGTAAAAGCAGTACGAAATAACTTTTGTGAAACTTGGATATTTATGAATAAGTCAGGGTAATTGTGAATACATTCTGTATAGATTATGAGTGAACGAATAAACAAACTATAAAATATTAGACAGTAGTAAATGAATGTGTATCTAAAAATTTATTGCTTGCAATTATATTAAATGCACTAATTGCTTGCATTTTTTGTTATGACAACAGAAATATATTTTAGTGAGAATCCACAATTTTTTTTTTTACAGTTTCAGAAATAAATTTAAAATTGTGAATAGTCTAAATTGAATATACATCACCCATAAATATTAACTGTCACATATCATAAATACATATATTATATAATTAATAATATTTTATTTTCTATAAAGTCAATGGTTATCTCGGATTCTTTCAAATAATCAATCAACACTGAATATTAAATTTAATAACACTCGCTTAGGTCGAAAACATATATTTTTTGGTCGTAGAAGAATTGGGGTATCAAGGATATCTAGTAGGCGGCGATATTCTAGTTCCAGTCATAGATCATCCCATTCCACGTACTCGTCTAATCCGTCTTACTCGTATAATCCGTCTTACACGTCTAACACGCCAAGTTATATGCGTAATCGACCAACACCTCCTCTGGTTGCTCCAACCGCTGTAGCTTCACAAATTCGCAAAAACTTTCCCGATACATGGATCTTTGGCAATATTTCAAAGTAATTGAAGTTAATATATATTGTGCTATATGAATGAATCATCGCTTTTTGGGTTAACAAAATTAATTAGGATATATGTAATAAGAGTTGAAAATAACATAGAATTCATAAAATTCATATAATCAATTTTCATAATCAGCAAGAATTTGATCATAATGTTTGATTTGAATGATATTTATAACGTTTTTACCTAGACATCCCTATAATCAAGATTATGGTTTGCATGCTATGCACCAATTAAGATATTTTTCTAGTAAATTGGAACTTAAAACTTTATATTCAGGTCGGCGAGTGTTTTATCATTCTGTTAGCAATAATCAGGTCCTTTACTTTATGAGAGGACCTCAGCCAATTTATACCAGCAGAGCACCGATGATTGCAGCATTTGGAGCAACTGGAGCAGTTGTTCAAAGACCACAAGTTTCACAAGTTCCTCAAGTTCCACAAATTCGCAAAGAGTTTCCCGAAACATGGATATTTTACAACAACTTAACGTAATTTTTATAGCTATTTTATTCTCATAGAAATGCTTTGCTTTTGGGCGAAAGAACTAACTATCATTCATTTTTATAACTGACATCATATCATAGTAAACATTTACACATCTAATTCATATAGATCTTGATAGATTTCTGCGTATTATTTTAAGTATTTATTATATATAAATTATAATTTCTCTTTATTATAATTAATTCTATTGAACATGAATTGATAAAAAAAATTTATTACAATTTTTAGCTTAACATAACTTTAGTTTTATTATGATATACCTTTATTTTTATGAGTCCAAACCACTTTTAGGTAATAGTATAATCGATTATGATTCAGTGGCACTACCATTACAATTATTTAGTCCTGGTATAGTGCTTTATTCTTTGGGTACCGGAGCAGCAATGCCGGATGCTCACCCAATATCTGGATTACAGATTCCTGCTACAAAAATTCGCAAAGAATTTCCAGAAACATGGATTTATCTCAACAATATAAAGTAAATTTGAATATATTTTGAATGTTCGGTATAAATTAAGAATTTTGGACTTACATTTTATTGAAATGTGTTTTGGCTAAACAAATTAACAAATTTGAAAATTGTTGGGGTTAATCCTAAGGAAATCTGGATGTTATTTATGTTTTTATATTATATGTTTTTTTAAGAAATTAAGCACAAACAAACAAATAAGCATATAGGACGGAAGTATAATGCACCAAGCTTCACACTTGTACATGAGGATTATTCATATATTATATCTTATTATATATTTCTTTCAATGTTTGCGTTCTACTTAATACAGGTTTTGAAGTGTTAATAAATCGTTTTAATCCTGATCAAGGTGTTCTATATGCTCTTCAGGGAGAATTGTTTCCCTTTTCTCCCCCAATGCACAGTACTGACAGAGTCAAAGAAACTGTGAAAATACGTCAAGAATTTCCAGAAACTTGGATTTATGTTAACAATTTAACGTAATTTAATATTTTATTTGAATTTATTATGAATAATAATCAAGATTTAATTAAGAATTTTTAATTAAGTGAAGGAAGAATTATGAAATTAATTTCGTAATGAATTGTAGTAAAGTCGAAATTGGCATTGGTAAAAATTAATGAAGTTTTGGAACTTTGCTTAATATTCTTTTCTTTAACAACTCCTTTTCCAATGTTCTTTGATCTATCACCTTAAATTCCTTTTCAGAGTATTTGCACTTTAGCGATGAAGTAAATTATTTACAATATGACATTGAAGATAGAATGCTTTTTGACTCTGATGACTCTGTCACCAGATTTATAAAATATAAAAAAATACGTAAAGACTTTTCTGAAAACTGGATTTTCGAAGATTTTAATAAGTATGTAAGATTTTTGGATAGTTCACACAATCATACATTTGTATTTTGGGACACTTACAATCTTCAAACGTTACATATTTTAACAACAGCTTAAAGCGGAATCGTGTCTGACCACGATACATACATACATATATGGGCATTTATCTTTGCATCCGCATAAGTTTTTTGTTTGTTTTCGTTTTTATTAAATGCAAAACCCATACAGGAAAATGTATATTAACAACACAATAAAATTAATTAAAATATAAATCAAACCGCATACAGTTGTATGTGAATTTGCTGAGTCTAGTCTTACTGGCGTCCAAGTGTTTTGGAAGAGCCTAAGAGGACGGTCTGGTAGTAATCGATTTGCGAGTCGGTTCCGTTGTCTCAGTAATTAGCCACTGTATCGGATATTGTGTGTCTACCAATCAGTTCTTCTATTGAGTGTATCCGCGTAAATGGTTTTCAAACAGATTATTCTACAATCTCAACAATTTCTTTTTGTAATCATAGTACTTTTCGATGGAGAGGATACTTATGTTTAACAAATCTTTTGTAATTTCATATTAAATAACAATTTTCATCATATCATACTAAGTCATATTAGTATCCCATACATTTTCTATGAGAATTCTATTTAAAAAAAAAATCAATTACTCTAAATAATAGTAGATGGATATGATGAACTTGACGGCGAAATTGCATTCAGATCATCAATAAGCAATAGATTTGATGTTCAATATGACGGACTACTTGACTTTCACATCCTTAGTAGTAAAGGCAGTCAAATTGTACCAAAAGTTCGTAAAGAGTTTCCTGAAACTTGGATATTTGCAACAATTACAACGTAATGTGAAATTCTCAGCTAATTAATTTAATTAAGCTATGTAAATAACAAATTTATCATATCATATTAACTTGAAAATTAATGATAAAAAGAATTGTGAATGTCATTCATTTGATACATTACAGGAAAGTGAATATGATTCAATATAGACTTGTTCATTGAAATTTTTTTTTTTTTTAGATTTTTAAAATCTATTTAATGTAAAAATCAAATTTGTTCATATTTAGTTCAAAGATATTATCACGGAATCGGGCTGTCTATGCCTATGCCTGCGATGGGAATGGTTGGGGTTGGATTTGGTATGTCAGCATATAACGTTCAAACGGCTAGTTTCCAAGGCCAAATGGGTATGTTTGGTGTTCCTGGTAGCGTAAATCGATTTTCATTTTCGACAACGCAACCAACAGTTCGAAAAGAATTTCCTGAAACTTGGTTATTCGCTGCGAAAACTACGTAATTATATATGCTATTTTCAAAAAAAAAAATTATCGTCCTTGAATTATGTCGCATGGAATGAACGTTTAAAATCACAACAAAAAAAAAATCATATCATAATTGGCATTAAATAAATTTAATCTAGAATCTTTTTTGGTGCAAAATATATTTAAATTTATAAATCTAAATTAAATATTCAAAATTAATTAGTTATGAACGTATTTCCTTTGCAGATTTAGTTCTTTTGCCTGAACTTGTATTCGAAAGTATTCCAATTGAAGATAGAGAATTTATGTTCCCTACACAAAATATTCAAATTCGTAATGAGTTTCCTGAAAATTGGGTTTTTGAAAACATTGTTAAGTATGCAAAAATGTATAGTATAATTTGGATATTTGGAATATTTTTTTTTTTGCTTACTAAATTATAAGGTTTTGCGGTGTTTTGTATTAAAAATTGCACTTTTTATTAAGGTCGAATCAGGGTTTTGATTAGATAGGCGTGATATTGACTTGTTTTATTTATTATTTTGTTTTGTGTTTAGTTCCACGATTCTATGATAGACCACTGCAACGCTTTCCAAGCCCACAGGTTGATGTGTTTATTACAACTACATTTCGTCCTGGAATTCCAGGACCTCAAGGACCTGTGGGATTTGCTGGTTCAATTTCACCTCCTTCTTTCTCTATCTCAAATCCACCAAAAATACGCAAAGAATTTCCAGAGTCTTGGATTTTTCTCAACAATATAACGTAATTTTTGCTTTTTGTAATATATTTAAAAATTGGCTAATGAATATTATGGCTATAGGGTTTTTCTATCTAATGAGCTCAATCACTGGCTATCTACATCTTATTAAAACTCTCTTAAGCACATGCACAATTCTTTTTACTAATCAATTACATAATATTATAATTATTAAAATGTTTATTGTTTTTTTTAAAGTAAATAATATTAAAAAACTGGAATCGGGCTTAGTTTCTATAATGAAAGTCAGTGGGGAGAGACAATATACCAACAAAATTCGAAAGAAAACTACTCAAAAACCAATTGATACTGAACACAAAATCATTGAGGATAATAACCCAACAATTTCTGGCATTCGTGAAATATTTATTGAAACTTGGATTTTCAATGGAAATTTTACCAAAAAGTATAAATTAATATTTTGGCACAAAAAAAAAAAAAAAATAAATAAAAAAATCAATAATTATTAACACTTAGTATTGCTTGCTTATGGTATGATATAGTAAATTTTTGCCTTTTAATGTTAATAGCTTCATCATCTAAACTATCCATTTGTAAATAATTCATCCAAAAACATTTTATGTTTGTGCTTGTTGTGCTTCTTTCTAGTTCAATGTTTATTTTAAGCTATTTTTTAGATAAAGTTAATCATATAATGTACAATTTTGCATACTTTAGCACCGATGAAGAAGGTTTCACTTTGACTAAGAAAATACCAGATACGATTACTTCATGGGTTGTCACTGGTTTCTCATTGAGTCCGAATAAAGGATTTGCCATGACTGAAAATCCAAGCAAAATTCGTGTTTTCCAGCCATTCTTTGTCTCAACCAATCTACCGTACTCTGTGAAACGAGGTAAGTATTCATAGGAAATATTAATTTTGTTTGTTTTTTATGATTTCATTAATATGGAAATTTGTTTTAGGTGAGGTTATTGCAGTACCAGTTGTTATCTTTAACTATATGGATAAGAATCTGGAAGCTGATGTTACCATGGATAACTCGGATAAGGAGTTCGAATTCACTGAAGCTACCAATGAGGTTGAAGAGAAGGCCAGCGATGAGATAACTCGAGTCAAGCGTATTGCTGTTGCCTCAAACAGTGGACAGAGTGTCTCCTTTATGATACGTCCCAAGAAAGTGGGAACAATTACTTTGAAAATAACTGCAACAAGTCCCTTAGCTGGCGATACAATTCATCAAAAATTGAAGGTCGAACCTGAAGGTATTACAAAGTACGAGAATCGTGCTGTTTTTGTAAATCTCAAGGAGAAAAAGGATATAAGCGAAGAATTAAAGGTTGATATACCCACCGAGGCGGTAACTGATTCCGAATTCATTGAATTCTCTGTTGTGGGAGATCTATTAGGCCCAACTATTCAAAATTTGGATAATCTGGTACGCATGCCTTATGGTTGCGGTGAACAGAACATGGTTAACTTTGTGCCAAACATTTTGGTTGTCAAATATTTGGAAGTGACTAACCGTAAAATGCCTACAGTGGTAGAAAAGGCAAGGAAGTTCCTTGAAATTGGATATCAACGTGAATTGACATACAAACATGACGATGGTTCATACAGTGCTTTTGGTAAGTCCGATCCTTCGGGCAGTACCTGGCTCACTGCCTATGTTGTAAGATCATTCCATCAGGCTGCCAAATATACCGACGTGGATCCCAAGATTATTGCCCAAGGTCTAGATTTCCTTGTCTCCAAACAGAAGGAAAATGGTGAATTCCCCGAAGTTGGCAAATTGTTTGACAATGCCAATCATAATGCCTTGGGACTTACATCCTTTGTGCTTTTGGCGTTCTTTGAAAACGATGTAAGTAGCTGAAATCCAATTTGGAAAATTAGACAAGAAATCTAAAATATTTTTTTTAATTTGCAGGAACTTATTGAGAAATATAAGGAAAACATTCAGAAAGCAGTTGAATATGTTGCTCAAGAGGTGGACAAGACTGATGATCAATATTCTTTGGCAATTTCTTCTGTTGCTCTACAGCTTGCCAAGCATCCTCAGTCTAAGAAGGTGTTGGCCAAGCTACAGAGTGTCGCCAAGCAAGAAAATGGTCGCAAATGGTGGTCTAAGGCCAAAGAGACTAAATCCGATGATACAAGTCTATACAACTTCTGGCGTACACCAAAAAGTAACGATGTTGAGATTACATCCTATATGCTAATGACTCTACTTGAAGACGAACCGGCAGAAGCATCACTTCCCATTATTAAGTGGCTGATTTCGCAGCGTAATAGCGCCGGCGGTTTTTCTTCCACTCAGGACACTGTTATCGGACTACAAGCTTTGACTAAATTCGCCTATAAGACTGGCTCTGGTACTGGAACCATTGATATTGATTTTGTTTCCTCTGGCGGATCTGATGCCGACAATAAGGATACGATTAAGGTAAATCCTGAAAATTCATTGGTCCTGCAAACTCATGTGCTGCCAAAGAGCACACGTAAAGTTGATTTTACCGCCAAGGGTGAAGGTTCAGCAATGGTTCAACTTTCGTATCGTTATAATCTGGCTGATAAAGATAAGAAGCCAAGCTTCAAGGTAACTCCCACTGTCAAGGATACACCATTGCAACAGCTAACTCTAGAAGTCTGTGCCGAATTTGTGCCCATCGAGGCAGCTGAACCCCAAAAGGACTCTAACATGGCTGTTATGGAAATTGCTCTACCCTCTGGATATGTTGGCGACAAGGATAGCTTTGATAAGATCGAATCAGTCGATCGAGTTAAACGTATTGAAACAAAGAACTCTGATTCAACTGTTATTGTCTATTTTGATAGTCTAACACCAGGAGATGTTAAATGTCTTCCAGTAGAAGCTACACGAGCACATGCCGTGGCCAAGCAAAAGCCAGCTTCAGTCTCCCTCTACGATTACTATGAGACAGATCGTCGTGCCACCGAGTACTATCAGGTAAAGTCTTCACTATGTGACATTTGTGAGGGATCTGATTGTGGTGAAGGATGCAAAAAGGAGAAATAAATCTCAAATAGCTTGTACGACAGTGCAGCACAGCAAATAATATAATGACAATAATGCTCTACCCATATGTAAAGCTCAATAAAAATTTAAGTGCATCGTAATTTTGCAATTATTTGATTTTTATTTGATGAGTTTAAGTTTCTATCGCAAATCAATTAATCTAAAATTAAAAAAAAAAAGGTTGAATAAATGTCAAGCTTTGGATATAAAACTTACTCTTGAACATTTGGTATTAATAGTTCCATCGATAGTTTTTCCTGACGCAATATATTTTGGAACGTTTGCAACGCTTTGGGATTTACCATAATATGAATTTCATTGCGACCATTAAGCCAAAGATTGTACTATAAAAAATTATTATTATAATTAAATAGATTTTGTTAACATGTCAATGACTTTGCACCGAACTATTTGCTATTTTTGCGCAGCACAAAAGTATGCAATAGTTTTAATTGCATTTGAATTAATTATACAGCACAAAAGTATGCATTATAAATTTCAATTTTTCAAATAATGTCGCAAGAGTTACTTACATTATCGGTATGTTCCAACAGATTTTGTAATATATTACGTTGCTTATCATTCTTTATATAGACTTTATAAACAGAATAATTATCATAACGCTTTGGTTGCTGCAACTCAACTGGATGCGAAGCGACTTGAATAATTATTAATACAGTTATTGCCCATACAAGACGCATTTTGAATGAATATTAAATGAATATAGTTAAACATTGAATACTCTTTATATATACACAGGCTATGGCATTGTCTTTAAACAGCTGCATTATCTGGAGCAAAACGAATCTCGGTCGGTATATACATATATTGATTATATTATTATTTTACTGTAGTACAAAAAAATCAAAAACATTTATAATTATGTGAAACTTTTTATTTTATTTCATTTTCATGTATTTGTTGTTTTTTTGTTTTTGTTTTTTTTTTTGTTTTTTTTTTTTTTTTTTTTTTTTTTGGTTTGTTTTTTATGTTTAAATACTTATTAAAATTGTTTTTGTTGCGGTGTGTTAGCTTCTGCATTTTCTTTTTGTGGTTGTTCGTTTGTATGCGATGGTGTGTGTGTGTGTGTGTGTGTGTGTAAGTGTGTATATATATATTTTTTTTATATTTTTTATTTTTTCAATAAAAGTAATTTTGCCATTTTTTTAAATTTTTTTTTTTGTTTTACTGGATGCGACGGCAGCTAACTGTTACTATATATTAATATATAAGTATCTATAATATATGTATGTATATGTACGTAAGTGTATGCATGTATGTGTGTGTGTGTGTATGTCTAAATGTGTATGCGTATGAGAAAGAGAATGAGAGAGAGAGAGAGTCTGTGTCTGTGTTGTATTTATGTTTTATATATTTGATGGCCTTGGCTTAAGCCTTCATTCTGAGTGTTTTCTATCAGTTATCATATCATTTTCATATTCGATTATCATTTTCATCAAAGTTTTTTTTTTGTTTTTGTTTTTAAGTTAGGAATGGAAAAAAAATACAAGCAATAATCGAAAAGAAATTTACAAATTACAAATTACGTTTAAAAAGTACAAAGACTAAGAGAAAGAGTCAGTGTGTGAGAGAGAGAGAGAGTGAGACAGAGCGGGAGAGCGGCGTACGCCATTTATGATAGAGATAGAGTATGAGAGTTAGATATAGATATAGTATTGAGGAATTTAGGAGCTGAAAGGAGCTGAAAAGGGAGCTGAAGTTTGATAAGTCCCGCCTACTTATTTACAATAGTATTTATCCTCAATGCGTTGACACAAGTCACAGATCAGTTTACAGCAAGCACCGTTAACGAAACGGCAGCGACATTTCTCCATATGCTTGAAGAAGTGTGTGGTATAGCCACGCCCACAGCACAAATTCGCACAATTGTCGGGATGTAAACACTGTCGATCCTTGGTGACCGAGCAGTAGGTGGGTGAAGTCTCCAAATAATATAATGTTGTATATTGTTGTGGCTGAAACGGTTATTAATTTATTTAGTAAATTTTTGCACCTTTTTGCACCGATTTGTCACTTAGTCAGTTCATAAACCAAACTTACTTTCTTGCGTCGTTGTTTTGGTTTTTTCATGCGACTCGCTGTGGCTTGACGCATGGTACGTTGAGTTGGTGCCTTTCGTATGGCCTGATTGTATTTCTGACGTAAAAGTGTTGCCGTTGCATTAAAATCAGCCATTTTTTTCCAGCAAGTTTTCATTGAACATGAGCCAGAGACACCATGACACTTGCATTTATCCTTCATTTGCGTGGAGACAGCTTCAATGCCAACCTATTCATAAAAAAATTTAAGATTAAATATAAAAAAAAATTATAATTTTGATTTTGTTTATTTACCTCAGAATCATGTCGCAATATTTCGGTAACTTCGTCTCCATCGCCGCCACGCAAATCAAGAAAACTGCGTGTCACACGTTTGCCATGCTTTAAATTATCATTACAGCCGCCCCATTGAAAGTCCTGATCAACACGATTTTGTTTACGCGGTCCACAGCTACATTTGGTCATACGTCCTGCGGCACACGCACGAGCTATAGAATGTGTCATGGCGGCAGCTGTCAGAGCATGCACAAATGCTGTTTCCTTGTAAAGTTTCTTGAAAATGTTACGTTTACCGCGTGTCTCAATAGAACAATTCCAGCGATCGTAACGAAATTGTTCTTCACATTGTGAGGTTGCTAATTTTCGTGCCACTGACAGAGTTTCGGGCAGACCTGATTCCTTGCGACATTGATGATTCTGCCGCCGTGTGGCAGGCATATATCGACAGGGGCCACCCACCTGACCTTGTGATGTAAACACAGCCATGACAGTGTGCTCCGAAATGAAATGTTCGCTGTAAAGAGAAACAAAAAAAATATTTAATATTTGAATTGATGTTGTATATCATGTTTTTGGTTTGTGACCTAACTATAGCATAACCGCTTACACATTGAGTGTGTCTCTGCTAAATGCATAAGCAGCGCAGCAGCCATAGCAGTGAGCTTTATGTCATGCATTTGTAGCAGAAACTGTTCGCTTTCAAAATAGACAAAAAAAATAAATTTATGAAAATTGTAAAAATAAATAATGAAAATAACTGATAAAAAAAAATTATATAATATATATATATTTTTTTTAAATATTTTGTAATAAATTTTCTATGCAAGCAAATGGTAGTTGAATTTGTTTTTTTATTTTTATATAGCTGATAAGTCAACACACCTCAGTGTAACAGTTAACTTATTGCATGTAACCGGTATTTTGTTAAGTAAGTTCGAATATGCCAAGCCCAAAAAAAAACCAAAAAAAAAATAGTTATTGCTTATCAGTAGTGCCGTTATGCAGTTTTCTAAGAATTAAACAAAAATTTCCACATAATTTTTTATTATTTAAGAATTTTGAAGTCAACTAATTTTATTTTTTTTTTTTTATAAGCACTTTAAATAAACAGAGAGAGCATATTTTTTCACCACTGCACTTCCTGTTCATTCAGAATCAGAATGTCGTTATCTTTTTCATGCAACATTTGTGTGATATGCAGGAAATCTTAAATTCTCATAAAAAGAAAAAAAAAATAAAGTGCACCATAAATTGGCGTATGAGTAACAATCTCAAATCTCAATTCTCTCAGATCTTGCCTATTTCCGTCTCTGCTGCGGGGCATATAATGTTGCTGATTGCTTCAGTTTACCTCCAGCTCTTCTCATTTCAACTATAATTGTGTCTGTGTGTGTGTATTCCCCGCACTACCTGCCGCTTGTCTATTTTGATTTAAGTTTTCTGCCAGTTCATAATTTTGTTTAGTTTTTTTTTGTTTTTTTTTCGAAATGTAATTTTCTTGTTGCGTGTGGGAAAAATCGTGTGAGTTTCTAATGCGAAATTAATTTGCCAGATTTTTTGCAATTAATTAATTAATCAAGTGCTTCAAATGTTTACAACTTGTTCGACTTTACACACACACAAATACAGACAGACACACACAGAGAGAGTGAGAGAGATGTAGACATGAGTTTTGTTTGTATTTGTATTTTGGGCAAATTTTTATCTATTTATCTCCTGCTGTTTTATTTCGATATTTGACGTAGTTTTCGATTTGATTAAATTATCATTTTCATTGGCCAATCGAATTACTCTTGGCATTTCGGCATCTTGGCATCTTAGCATCATGGAATCTTGACCAAAATACTTGCCTAGCAACTTGGTCAGCTGGGTGGGCCACATGCAAACGGAAACTCTGTCTATCTATCAGTTCATAAGAAGCTCAAAAACGATTCGATGCTGGTGCGAAAAACATTTGACAGCTGTCAAACGTGAACGTGCTTTTACTTTGTTTTCCATAGAGAAACATTGCGAAACATTGTGCGAAAACAGAGAAAGTTGCAAATACCTGAAATTATTAATTTTATTTTAAGTTGCAATATTTTGCATTTCTAATTGTAAAATTATTAGAAATATTATTGGGGATTTACAAGAGAATTATCTAGTCAATATTTCAGATACTTAAATATTTTAAAAAAAAAAATTACAAAAATTTCTTCGTAAATTTTGTTGAATGAATGTGAATATAATATATATTTATATATATATAGATATATATATCTATACATGTACATAAACATATATATTTACGATTAAAGATTGCGTCTAACGGTTTGTTAAATTTCTGTGTATTTTGGATAATTAAATGTTTGATATATTTATTCCGGATGAGAAGCAATTGCTTTGCCTATTATCTATATATCTATGTATATGAATATTAAGCTAATAAAATAATTGAGCTGTAAAATTAGTTGTTGCAATGTGTTTCGCATTGCTTGAGTGAAAGAAATGTGTAAAAAAATAGAACAGATATATAAAAAAGTTGTTGCCATAATACTTAAAAAAAAGAAGAAAATAACAATAAATTTATAGCATTTATAGCATGATATGAAGAACCATTAGCTAATTTAGCTATAAAAAAAAAAACAGAAAGTTCTTGAAGTTCTAGAAAATGTTAAATTTGAAAGTAAGCTGAACAAATATTTTAAGCTTTATAAGTAAAATGTCAACTAGAAAAATAGAAAGTTCTTGAAGTTATAGCCATAGCTTAATCTGAAAGTTAGTCAATAAATAATTTAAAATTTATAGATGTCTATCATATAACTTGTCGTAGCAATAGAAACTTTGGCGAAGATTATATTATATTTTAATGTAATATTGCTCTAAAAACATAACAATAAATTTATAGCATTTATAGAATGTTTATACCTATGGAGCAGCACTAGATAATTCGCTATAAAAACAGAAAGTTCTTGAAGTTCTAGTAATTGCTTAAACTGAAATTTGAAGAATAAAGTAAATAAACTTCATAGATGTTTAACACATGAATTGCTATAAAAAATGAAAATATTTTAAAGATTTAGTTAAATGTAAATCTGAAATTATGCTGATAAATTATTAAAAATTATTTAACATAAAATTAGTTATAAAATCAGAAAGTTCTTTAAGCTCAAGTAACATTATTCAAGTAATTACTGAATCTTAAAATAAATGAAATAATTGAACTGCATAGATATATGTATATGCATACATATATATAGATATATGTCAGATAATTAGCTATAAAAAAAAGACCAGAAAATTCTTTAAGTTCTGGTAATTGTTAAATGGGAAATCAAAATCTTTATGTAATTGCTAAGCTCATAACATATTCTGGTAAATGTTAAATATGAAACTAAGCTGATAAAAATATTTGAGCTTTTTATTTCTATATATATATGTATATATGTGTATGTATGTGTGATAGATATTGATATTGTATAGCATAATGTTGTATAGCAAAAAGTCAACATATCAATCAATCAATTTCTAGTGTATTTTATGTGTTTATCTATTGTATCAAGCCCACAATAACATTGTGTACAACAACAACAACAACAGTAATGAGAATAATGAGAACAACAAAGTCAAAGTAGTCTTCAATTACAGCTTAAAGCTCATGTAAGTCGTTGTGTAAGCTTGTCGTTGCTGCAAGTGCAAGGCAAAGCGCATTAGTCAAAGCCGCTCATACAAACACACAAACACACACACAAACAGACAAACATAGAGAAAGATACTTCAACTTGTGCCCCCTTGGCAGTCAGAGTAATGTTACCCGCTTCAAGTTTTGCTTAATGTATGTCGGTCGCCTTATGCCATGAAACATGTGGAATTACCTCAGCTTCAGCTTCAGCTTCAGCTATGAAGGCGTACAATGTATGTCTGTGTGTGTGTGTGTGTGTGTAGGTGGGAGGCGTGTCATTTAATCCTTTTGACAAAACGTTTACATGCGAAATGAAATACAATTAGCCATGCAGGTGGGCGTGGCAATGAATGACAGAGACAGCGACAGATAGACAGAGAGAGAGAGAGAGAGAGAGAAAAACAAAAGGACAAACGTTGGATTTTGTGTGCACTTTAATTTTACAAATTTAGCTGGCAGCAATTTGTATCTTTGCATCTCACAGATACAAAGTAGTTGAAATCTATTAAAACAGCCGCAGAGCAAAACAAAACTGTGAAGAGTTGTTGTTGTTGTTGTTGCTGATGTTGTTGTTGTTGTTGTTTCTGAGGCAGGCCAAACAACAAATTGATAGGCAGACAGACAGACAGAGAGACGAACGCATGGACGGATGTGTGCCAGCAAACACAAGCAAAAGGGCGCAACAGAGACAACAACAGTTGTAAGAGTGAGAGAACGAAACACTAAGTATGAGTGAAAGAGAGAGAGGGAGAGAGAGAGTGAGAGAGAGAGAGCGCCATAAAACAAAAGTGTTGATGGATATTTTCCTCGTGTGCTGACTGACTGACTGACTGACGACAACGGCATTGAAGTTCTATCTAGTTGATGTGCTTGTTATACCCTATAAAAATACATAAATGCACTCAAAGGGTATGCACAACTTATGCGTGCAAGTGAAAAATATAATAGAAAATTTTTAAAAATTTCTTTAGATTTTTACATGAAAGCAAAATAATTCTTTATGTGGCAAGTATTACAGGGTATGTTTAAGTCGAGCATTATTTAGCTGTCATTTATTACTGTTAGTCATCGTTGTTGTTGTTGTTGTTGTTGCTGTTGCTTTGAGTGCTTCGCATTTGTACAGATTCATCAAATTTTCAGAAACGTAAAATATTCAACACTCACACTCACACACATACATACACACACGCATGTCACACACACACACATACATACAGAAGTATGCGCATATGTAGAAAAAAGATCCCTTTGTGCTGTGGCAAAAGCATTTTATGGACTTACAGTTTAAGTCGCCGCAGCAGCCAAAGAGCATAGCAAATGTGCAGCAACAAACAGCAGCAGCAGCAGCATTTGCAGCAGCAAGAGCAACAGCAACATCAGAAAGCGATTTGAAAGTAGTTCGAAAATTGAAATCGACACAGACACATAAAATCTTTTTAAAGTAGCATAAGCATATGAACTGACTATGCATCTCTCTCTCTCTCACACACAGTCTGTCTCTCTCTCATGCTCTCTAGCATACTCACTCTCTTTCTTTGCTTTCAATTCTTTCTTTATTTTTATGGACTTTTTACCATTTGCATTTTATTGCCAAAACATAAATGCAGCTGATACCAAAGTATTGCCCCCCTTACCACCCCTGCCACGCCGCCTCTGCTCCCTTGCCGCATTGCACTTTATTTATAAATCGTTGCACGAGCTAACAATTTGTGGCTATAAGATGAGTTTATGCTATGCATATAACTTGCATATCATCTCTCTCTCTCACACTCTCATTCTCGCTCTCTCTCTCTTTCACACATTGTCTTTTGTTTTGTTTATTACAGTTTTGTTTGCTATCTTTGGCCATTTGACTGTCACATAAGTTCACATGCAAAATGTTCAATTAAAACGCAATCGCAATCAATGAAAATCATAGAAAATTTGCTGCAAAATTGAAATCTAATCGTATTCCGTTTTTTTTCTAATAGAAAATTTGCAAAAATGCCTCGCAGTCACAATGCATACACTTAGCAGACAGACAGACAGACATATATAAAATATATATGTATATCATATGAAGTCTTTGCTAGTCGTTTACAAAACCAAAATTGATGAAGTTGATTACAAGATTCATTTGCTCTGCATTTTAATTGATGACCAACGCCTAGAGGGCAGAGTCTATTTATTTCATTTATATTCAAACAATCTTCTGCATGGAAATGGAATGAAGGCTAATGAGGCCTTTGAATGATTGTTGAGCAATTGTTTTTTTTTTTTTTTAACGAAATTTTGTACTTCTTATAGATTAAATAATGTGACAGCTGATTGTTAGCTATATAGAGCAACTGTAATTAGTTATTGCCAAGTTATAACAATAAATTATTTCATTTCTACTATTTCATCCTTGAATAATAATAATATTAATAATAATGCATTTTTATTTTCATATTGTTACAAGTTTTATTGTGTTATTCGTTGTGGAAATGTTGAAATTCAATCAAGTTTATTGGCTATTAAAACAGTTATATAATATGTTTGTCTTTTTATTTCTGATGAAACTTTATTTTTTTTTACCATTATTTTTATTATTTTTGATATTTGTATTGTTATATTTTATAATATTAAATTTTTTATTTTATTTATAATGCATATTTTATTTTACTTTATTATTATATATATTTTTTAATTTATATTTTTTTATTTTTATTATTATTATTATTTATTATTATTTGTATTATTATTTATTATTTTGCACTAGATTTTCTTTTTATTTTTTTATATTTTTATTTTTATAATATTTTTCTTTATTTTATTTCCACATTTAATTTATTTTTATTATTTTTTTTTACTTGTTTTTAATTTAATTTAATTTGTTTATAATGCATATTTTATTTTACTTTATTATTATATATTTTTTAATTTATATTTCTTTATTTTTATTATTAATTTTAATATATATTTGTATTATTATTTATTATTTTGCACTAAATTCTCTTTTTATTTTTTTATATTTTTATTTTTATAATATTTTTCTTTATTTTATTTCCACATTTAATTTATTTTTATTATTTTTTTTTACTTGTTTTTAATTTAATTTAATTTGTTTATAATGCATATTTTATTTTACTTTATTATTATATATTTTTTAATTTATATTTTTTTATTTTTATTATTCATTTTAATATATATTTGTATTATTATTTAATATTTTGCACTTGATTTTATTTTATTTTTTTATATTTTTATTTTTCTAACATTTTTCTTTATTTTATTTCCACGCTTAATTTATTTTTATAATTTTTTTGTTATTTTTTTTTTTAATTTAATTTATTTATAATGCATATTTTATTTTACTTTATTATTATATATTTTTTAATTTATATTTCTTTATTTTTATTATTAATTTTAATATATATTTGTATTACATATTATTTATTATTTTGCAATTAATTTTTTTTTATTTTTTTATATTTTTATTTTTCTAACTTTTTTTTATTTTATTTCCACGTTTTATTTATTTTTTTTTTTATTATTATTTTTTATTTAATTTATTTGTATTTCATTTATTTTTATTTAAAAAAAAATATATATATAATATTTTTTATTGTATTTTTCTTTCTACATAATTTAAAATTTTTTTTTTATGTTCATTTTCTGTTTTTATTTTCATTAATTTTTTTTTTATATATTCGTAGATATACTCCATATTTATCTTAAATTTTATTTTATCTGATTTTTATTTTTTAACATTTACTTTCAATTGATTTTTAATTTTTTGTATATATTTTTTTTTTTTCTTTTAAATTCTTTATTATTTTTATTTTTTATTTTTTCTATATTCATATTCATTTTACTTTTTATTCTTATGTTATTTTATCTCATTTTTATTTTATTTAATTTTTTAGTTTTTATTTTTTTTTTTATTGATTTTTTTTTTATTATTTTTCTTTCATATACATTAAGAATTATTCTAATGTTGAAAAATAAGAATAAATATTTCAAATATTATTTTTAAAAGCTCTTTTTCAGCTAAGTCTCGTGAAATCCTCTTAAAAGACTCTTAAGTAAATTACTGAGAAAATTATGAAAAAGAAGCAGCAGCAAGAAAAAAAACCAGAAAGTTGACAAAAAAACAAAAAATAAAAAGACAAAAAGAAGAATTTCAAAATTCTTTGATTTGGACATAAAACCTTTTAACATGATTGAGTTTTAAAAAAAAAAATAAATAAACTGTTTTTGCAATTTAATCATGCGTTGCCCCCATTGCACTAATTGCCAATACAAACTGTCGTTTCCTTTTGAAATTTACCACATTTTAAAAGCATTTTGCCCATATACGATGCTCAAGCTCAAGCCCCAATATTCGTATAAAATACAATGAACAAACACACAGAATACACAGCATATACAGAAGATACAGAATATGCGATATATCATCATATGCTTGGCCATCTGTTTTGGCAATCCCCTTGAAAAGCAGACTTAAGAACAGCTTTCAGTTTGTGTTGTCTTCTTTTCTACCCGAGTTACCTTTTGTCTTTGCTGCATTGGGGAATTCCTGGTGCTCCCCTTTTATATATATATATATATATAATTTTTTTTTGGCTCACTTTAACACAATATTTTATGGGCCAGTTCCGCGACAGAGCAAAAACACACTTCAAAATGCGTTGTAAATATGCGCTTAAGCTGTTAAATTGCAAGCCGGCAACAACAATAAGAAGCAGCAACAACTAGCAGCAAGCAGCTGAGGCAGTTGAAGCAACAGCAAAAACAGCAACAGTCGCTGACAGGCCAAAAATTGCAAGCGCGAAACCGCAAGACAAACGTTCGCCTTTGTTACGCCCAACTCTTGTACCGCCCCATACTTATAGCAGCAACAACAGCAGCAACAGCAACAGCAGCAACCCCACATTTATGAGGGAGGTTGTTGTTATGTTGCTGCTGTTGCTACTGTTGCTATTGCTGTTAAATGCTGATGTATGAGCTGCTGTTGTTGTTGTCTTTTGCTCGATTTCGACAGCGTTAAAACATAAAATATGCTGCCGCTCATTGTCATTTCCGTTCCCCGCCCACTGCTGCTGCTCTTCCCCCTTTTGTCAACGTAACCCATGAATAATGTTGCTGCGGTGTTTGAAGGGGGAGCAGCAACAGCAGCAACAGTAGCAATAGTAGCAACTGTAACAGCAGCAATAGCAACAGCAACAGTAGTAGTAGTAGTAGCAGTAGCAGCAGCAATTGTAGCAACAGTCGGTGGTTGTTTCATTTTTAGCTGCAGCGGCGCTTCATCATAAAAAAAAAGCGCATCCTTGGCAGCGTCTGTCCAGTGACAAAAGCAAGTCCAGAGAAGCTGCGCTCAAGATTATGGTCATCAATTTTGGCATCAAGCGAACGACGACAAACAGTTGTAACCGTAAACATTGTCAGCTGCTACTGCTACTGCTGCTGCTGCTGCTGCTGCTACTGCTACTGCTACTGCTGCTACTGTGCTCCCCCCCAACAACAGCAACAACAACAAATGCGCCCCTCGAGAGTTTGCCAAAAGCAGTAGAGGTAGAAGCAGCAGAAGCTAAAGGAGGCGTAGCAGCAGCAGCAGGAGAAAAGGCAGTTGGAGAGCTGAGAAAGAGAGAGAGAGAGAGTCTCTGGAGTTGGAGAAGGGAGCAGAGTGAAAAAACGTTAAGGCATTTTTATGGGCTGGCTCATAAAATTTGTGCATGGGATTTGGTTGAACAGTAAGTAGACAATAAAATGACGTCGCTTCATTGTTGTTGTTGTTGCTGCTGTTGTTGTTGCTGCTGCTATTGTTGTTGCTGCTGTTGTTGTTATTGTTGTCTTCTGCTATTCGAATTTTTAATAAAAGCCGCGGCACAATGATTAAAACCGGCAACAGCAACGGTGACGACGATGACGACAAGAACAGCAGCAGCAGCAGCAGTAGCAGCAGCAGCAGCAGTGGCAGCAGTAGCAGCAGTAGCAGGAGTAGCAGCAAATATTGACTGCGCAGTAGCAACAGCAATCAATTTATGCCACCCAAGCAGCATAAGAGTAAAAGAGAGACAGAGAGACAGAGAGAGAGAGAGAGAGAAAGATAGAGCTAGAATATATATATGCGAGGGTCGCTGCAGCACTTTGCTTACCTAACTAATCTTCAATTTGCGCCTCTTTGTTTTTAGCTATATTTTTAGCTATGTTTTTTTTTCAGCTATTTTTGTTGTGTGTTTTTCTTCATTATAAATATATATTTTACGGCTTACTTACGGCAACATTTTGTTGTTGTTGCTATTGTTGCGGTTGCAACCTCGTCGTTTATTTACTCAAAAAAACGTTGCTTGCGGCAAACAAATCCAAATACGTTGCAAGCAACGTTAAAGTTTATCATTAAGTTGCCACGTACAAAAAAAAATAGAAAAAAAATGCCAAGTCTTATACGCAGCAGTTGCTGTTGCTGATGTTGCGATTGCTACTGCTGCTGCTGCTGCTGCGTGTGCGCCATAAAAATGCAATAAAAATCTTTACGACATATTTCGCCCTGCAACCCTCACACACACAGAGAGAGACACACGCACAACATTTGTACACTTCACACCTTGGCAACGCATCTTGCTGCTTCCTGCCCTCAAATTGTTGATGATGTTGCCGTTGTAGCCGCTGCTACTGCTGCAATTGCTGATGCTGCTGCTGCTGCTGCTGTTGTTTGCCGCATCTGGCGAGTAAAATTTAATGCGACCACTGCTACTGCTACGGCAGCCTGTGTCTTTAACGCCATTACCGTACCTCATTTGCCACGCCCACGCTGCTGCTGCTGCTGCTGTTGTTGCTGCTGTTGTAGCCGCCTGCTGTTTGTGTCATCAGCAAACGTTTTGTTTTGTGCTACGTTTTGTTATGCTTTTTTATTGGATTCTCATGCATTTGACAGCTTCATTTTTCTCATTTTATGTTTGACTGCAAGCTGCATAAAACTTGCATTGACAGCAGCAGCAACAGCAGCAGCAACAGCAGCAGCAACAGCAGCAGCAGCAGCAACAACAGCAACAGTTGCTGATAACAGTTAATGCTTAGTTTACTGTTACTTTTCGCATATTAACTAACAAATTTCATTAAGAAAAATTTTTTTTATTAATTTCGACGCATGTTGCTGAAGTGCAACAGCAACAACAGCAACAGCAGCAACATCTTGTTAGCCGTTCAAGTAAATTTTAATAGCAACATTTACGTACGTTTATATCGATTCATCAGTTAAGATTGTTAGCTATCAACGTAGCAATTGTTATGCACTACATTGCACAACAGCAACAATTATGTTGCACAGCAACAGCAACAGCAGCAACATAAAACTTGAGCTTGTGCTCATCAATGCTTTAGATTGCTGCCAGTTTAAGGCGTATAAACTACTTTGCTGCTGCTGTTGCTGTTACGCCCCTTTTCTTATGCTCGTTTACGCCCAGCAACAGGCAAACAGCAGCAACATTGTAAGAGCAACAGCAGCAACTTTTCTTTTATTATGACACTTAGGATAAAGGTAGACAGACAATATTGCTATTGATATTACACAGTTGCCACGCCCACAATAATCACACAATAGTTTACTTGGCAAACTCCACTTAGCATGCATTAAAATTGATTTTGTTTTTTTTTCTCTTTCGAGCATTTTGTTTTTTTCTTTGTTGTGAAAATGCCAACAATTAGTTGCATTATATAAGGCAAAGAAAGAGACAGAAACACTCAGAGAGAGAGGGAGATAGAGATAGAGTCTCGAAACTTTCGAATGAGTTTGCCCTTTGGTTATTTCAACGTTTCCGCTTGTTGTTGTACTTTGTACTCAGCACCAGCAGCAGCAGCAGTAGCAGCATCTACAGCAACATCAGCAGCATCCACAGCAACAGCTACAGCAGCAGCAACATTCATTAGCCTTTATTGCCCGCTGCTGTTTGCTGCATTGCCAAACTATTTTTCAGCTAATATTAGCTATTGTTGCTGCTGCTGTTGTTGCTGTTGTTGTTGTTGCTGTTGCTGCTGCGTACTCGTTTCTGTTTCTGCTTCAGCGGCATTCCGGCAATTTGTCTGCATTTCTTTTCCAGCAACCGCATTTCATTTGCTGCTGCTTGCTGTTATATTCTTTTCTATAATTTTGTTTCTTTGCCTCTGACTCCGAGGCTGCCTTGTGTTGCTGCCTGTGTTGCTGCTTGTGCTGTTGCTACTGCTTCAGCTGTTGTTGCCTCTGCCAACTATTTGCTGCCAGTTCGCGCCCACAGCCACGCCTCATTTGCTAGTTGCCACTGCACAAGAATTTATCAGGTAATTTCTGAATGAGGAAGTTCTTGTCAGTTCTCTAATAAGCAGCCCTATGTTGCTCTGGTTGTTGCTCTGGTTGCTGTTGTTGCTGCTGGGATTGTTGTTGTGGTTGCGAGGATTGTTGTTGTTGTTGCTGTTGTTGTTGCTTCTGTTGCTGCTCTTTTTGTTGCTGTTGTTGTTGTTGTTGTTGTTGCTAGCATTGTTCTTGTGGTTGCTGTTGTCAATGTTGCTGATGTTTCTATTGTTTTTTGCTGTTTTTGCTGCTGCTGTTTTTGTTGTTGCTGTTGTTGTTGCAGTTTTTGCTGCTGTTATTGTTGCTGTTGTTTTCACTGATATTGCTGCTGATGTTGTTGTTGTAGTTGCTGATATTGTTGTTGCCGCTATGGCTGCTGTTGCTGTTATTGTTGCTACTTTTGCTTTGGTTGCTGTTGTTGCTGCTGGGATTGTTGTTGTGGCTGCGAGGATTGTTGTTGTGGTTGCGAGGATTGTTGTTGTGTTTGTTGCTGTTGTTGTGGCTTCTGTTGTTGTTGTTGTTGTTGCTAGCATTGTTCTTCTGGTTGCTGTTGTCAATGTTGCTGATGTTCCTATTGTTGTTGCTGCTGAGAGTGTTGTTGTGGTTGCTGTTGTTGTTGTTGTTGTGACTGCTGCTAGGATTCTTGTTATTGTTGCATCTGTTGTTGCTGTTGTTGTTGTTGTTGCTAGCATTGTTTTTGTGGTTGCTGTTGTCAATGTTGCTGATGTTCCTATTGTTTTTGCTGTTTTTGCTGCTGCTGTTTGTTGTTGTTGCTGTTGTTGTTGCAGTTTTTGCTGCTGCTGTTTGTTGTTGCTGTTGTTTTAACTGATATTGCTGCTGATGTTGTTGTTGCCGCTGTGGCTGATGTTGCTGCTGTTGCTGCTGTTGCTGCTTTTGCTCTGGCTGCTGTTGTTGTTATTGTTGCTAGCATTGTTTTTGTGGTTGCTGTTGTCAATATTGCTGATGTTCCTATTGCTTTTTACTGTTTTTGTTGCTGCTGCTGTTGTTGTTGCAGTTTTTGCTGCTGTTTGTTGTTGCTGTTGTTTTCACTGATATTGCTGCTGATATTGTTGTTGCCGCTGTGGCTGCTTTTGCTGCTTTTGCTCTTGCTGTTGTTGCTTTGGTTGCTGCTGCTATGGTTGCTGCTGTTGTTGCTCTGGTTGCTGCTGCTGTCATTGTTGTTGTTGTTGTTGTTTAAATTTTTGTTCTTGTTGTTATTGTCATTGTCATTGCTGCTGCTAATATTGATGCTGCTAATATTGCTGCTGCTTCTCGTTTCTGTTGCTGTCGCTGTTCCTGTCCCTGTCGTTGTGTTGCTATTGCTGCTATTTGCTGTTGTCGTTGCCGTTGCCGTTGCTTCTCTTCAACAAAATTTTTTTGTGTTGTGATTTAATATTGCTTGAACATTTCAGTTATTTATGAGAACTTCGTTGGCCACTTGACATTTTCCCCGCCCTGCAGGCTTAACGACTAAATTTTCCATTTTCGTATTTATAGAATTGTCATAACATTTTCCGTTGCCTTCGCACAGCTGCCTCTGCCTCTGCCTTTGTGTTTGCTGCTTTGCTGCGGCTGCGCTTTTACAAGCATAAGCAATTAAATTAAACTGTCGGAATTTTGGTATGTTTACTGTGCGCTGCCTCTCCTCCCACTCTCTCCTGGCATCTCGATGAAAGCAAGTCATCAAAATTGACATTTCATACATTTAAATTCATTTTCATGGCGAGTTTTTTTTTCCTTTTTATTAATGATTAATTTTCTTAGTGACGAGCTTGAAGCTTCAAGCAAGACAAAGTAGCAGCTGATACACAGTAAGTGTGAGTGAGAGAGAGAGAGAGAGAGCGAGCGAGTGGGAGAAGCGCATTAAAATTAAACAACAGCATCAACAGCAACATTAACATTAACGCAAAACGCAATCAACATTAAAAGTTTTTGCTGCTGTTGCTGCTGTTGCTGAGTTTATGTCTGCTCCCGATACTCTACAGCGGGGATGTAGAATATGACTAAGGGTAGCATATGAAGAGGGGGCTGGGAAGTAGGGGGGGCGGGGGCGTAGATATGTAAGTATTTTAAGCGCACTTTTATTTGCCAACATAAAAAGCACGAAGAACGTTTGTATGGGCCAGCGATAAGAAGGCCAAAATGCGTTTCGCATAAAATGCGTTTTTATGACCATGACGAAAATGCGAAACGCACCCAAAAACACAGCAGCAACAACAAAAAGTCGATCCCAAAAGCTAAACAAAAAAAAAGGGCATGAACGATACGGTCACAGACTAAAAGAGAGAGAGAGAGAGAGAGAGAGAGAGTGGTAGAGCGGGAGAGTATATGAATTGAAGACACAATGTGGTATAAGGTAAAGGGAGTCAGTCATCAAGTCCATTGTCGATACATCAGCAGCTCATTTGCTCAGAGTCGTGGCAATGATGTATTAATGGACGGTCACGTAAAGCACATAAGATTTTCTGTAAAAGCAACCCTCGCACAGGAATATGTTAGGCCATAAAGTCAGCAACAGCAATAGCAGCAGCAACAGCAAACAGCAAACAGCAGCAGCAACATCAACTGTGACAGCAATAGCAAACCCGCGGCCTTGTCAGTAGCATCGAGTACTTGTTGTATACAACGAAAGCGCCTGAATATGAATATGAAAATGAGTACATACACTCATATTCATATTCATACACTTGTAATACACTTGTATTCATAATTGTGCTGCTCTGGCAGCATGTTGCAAGTTGAGCTATTGAGCAGGCAAACAGGCAAGTTGCCTCTTCAGTTGCTGCTAGCTCATTGAGTGCTAATTAGGCAAAAATGCCCGCCCCACAAAATTGGGGCCAAGTTGGCGCCACAATGCATACATACATGTGATACACCCACACAAATAAACAGCTGAGTGTGTTCATGTATGTGTGTATGTGTGTGAGTTTGAGTGCTTTATTTTCTAAACAAATCAAATGCTGCCAAGCGATCAGTCAGCCAAAGTTGCTGCTGCTGCTGCTGCTGCTGTTGCTCTGTTGAGGTGATAAAATAAGTTCATGTTGCTTGTGGCACCTGCATAGCTGCCACTTATACACTCACACACACACACACATACAGCCAGTGCTGTTTGTTTTTTAAGTATACAAATCAAATTATTGGCTAATTAGTAAAAAACAGAAGAAAAAAACTCAACTTCACATCACATCACATACAAAACAGAATCGAAATATAGTTCGTCTTATATCTAGTATTAGCTCATTAAATTTAAGAGCATTCAAGAAATGTTAATTATAGATTTGTAAACAAAAAACAACAACAATAATAACAACAGCAACAATAACAACAGCAACAAAACTTCAATGCCATTTTCTTCAATTTTTTCTTCATATTTTTTTTTCCATTTTGTGGTAAAAATTGATTGTTTATTAATTATGAGAGCATAGCGCTTCATAAAGTAGAAAAATTCAATATTTTTTTTTTTATAACTTTTGAAGTATTTGGTATATACTGCAGTTGGTATTTATTTGTGGTATTTTAATACCAACATTATTTGAAGTTTTTCTTTTTTTTTGGTATTTTCTATGCATTTTTCAATGAGTTTTAATTTGTTTATGGAAGCTCAACATGAAAGTAAACTAATTTTAAGCTTAATAAATTTTTGATTTTTTTTTTTGATAATTATTTTGTTAAATTTTAAATTATTTATTTTTATGATTTATTGTTATATATGAAAAATATTCGAATTATTAAATTAAATAAATTTTTGCAATTTTTTTTCTGTTTCTTTTTTAACAACAATTCTGAAGAATTTTAAATTATTTATTTTTATTATTTTTTTTTTGTAAGAATAAAAAATAAATGAAAATTAATTTTATAGCTATTTTTTGTTATAACAATTTATATGAATTTTAAATTATTTATTTTTATTATATTTTTGTTTAATTTTAATGAAATTTTTAATTTTTAAATTTAATAAAAATAAATCAATAAATAAAAATAGTAATAAAAAATAAATGAAAATTAATTTAATAGCATTTTTTGTAGATCTTTTTTATAACAATTTATAACAACTTTTTATAACAATTTTGTTGAATTTTTAATTAGTTTTTTATATTTTTGTTAAATTTTAATAAAATTCTAATTTTTCAATTTAATAAAAATTTAATAAATAAAAATTGATTTCTTAGCTATTTTTTTCTGTTCCTTTTTTTTATCACAATTTCGCTGAATTTTAAATTATTTATTTTTATTATATTTTTGTTTAATTTTAACGAAATTTTAATTTTTAAATTTAATAAAAATAAATGAAAAAATAAAATATATTTATATTTTTGTTAAATTTTAATAAAATCCTAATTTTTCAATTTAATAAAAATTTAATAAAGAAAAATTAATTTCTTTGCTATTTTTTTCTGTTCCTTTTTTTTATCACAATTTCGCTGAATTTTTTAATTTTTAATTATTTATTTTTATTTAATTTTTATTAAATTCAAAGGAAATTAGAATTATTAAGCTAAATAAATTTCAGCTATTTTTCTCAGTATTAATTTTGATAAAAATGTTCGCAGAATTTATTTATATTTCTTGTTGATAAATAAAAAAATGAAAAATTATGATTTATTTATTGAAAGTTAGCTGTGCGTGGAGTTCAATGAACTTTTTCAATTTGTTGTGATTTTATTTTGATTATTTAGCTGTTTTTTTTTTTCAGCTTTAAGCTTTTGATCTGAATATTTATTATTATGCTGCTGCAATTTTTTGTTTTTTTTTTTTTTTTTATTATCTTTTGATATAGAATATCGTGTGGCGTCAGCGAGAATTTCTTCAGTGAGTTGTGTGAGTTTTGTGCATCCGCTAAGCGTTTTTGGTCTGATGTCCGGTAAGTAAATATCATAAGTTCATATTGAGTGTTATGTTTGTTGTTGTTGCTGTAGCTGTTGAGTATTGAGTGCTTGCCACAGCTGTGCGACTGCACAATATTTCGTTAGCAACTTCCGTTTGTTGTATGCCGCATTTCGACACTTTAACAAAAAAAAAAAAATGAAATAAAAAAAAGAGCTAAACAATTTTTAAGCCAAACAAATAGCCAAACAACCCAAAAAAAAAAAAAAAAAAATGCAATCGAATTTTTGTGAATGTGGCACGCCTTAAGCTAGCAAGTGTCAGAAAGACATAGTGAGAGAGGAAGAGAGAGAGAGGGAAAGAGGGAGATAGCATACATAAGTGAGTGATGGTAAGTTGTGGACAGTCTATGGCCACACAGTTAACTCTGCGGCACTATGTGGCATATTTGCTGCGCCTGTCAACGCCAAGATGCGCTTAAGCATTATTAATTGTTTATGAAATGAACTGCGCCAGCCACTAAACAAATGATAATGAGCAGCGAAATATGCAAAAAAAAAAAACGCTGCCTAAGCAAACGATATGTGGATGCCACAGTCATAGCCACAGCCAATGCAAAAGTGCAGCAGCATAAAGTGGGGGGAGGGAAAAGTCAACTAAATGCAGTCTCACATATATGCCACAGTGCGAGTCAAGTTGCTCGACTCTGTGGCACAGGCAGTCGGCAAGGCAATTTTGCATAATTTCCGAAACACATGTTGCCTTCAATCATGCGCGAAGCTGCTACAGAGCAGCAACAGCAACATATTGCCAGAAGCTTGGTCGCTTGGTCAACGGAGTGTAGCGTGTGTGTGTGTGTTTATCTCTCTCTCTGTGTGTGTGTGTGTGTGTGTGGCAACCAGCAACAGTCAGCCAAAGCCTGAGACAGAATAAAAAAAAAGGAACGGATAGTGAGCCCTCGGGGCACATAGACAAATTGACTAACTGACTAACATGAGTGCAAAAGACCCGAGACTCGAACTCACTTGCTTCAACTATGAATATTCATACCCATATAAGTGTGTATGTGTGTGTGTGTGTGTGTGAGTGTATACTCATTCTCATACTCATACACTGGTAGCAGCTGAAAAATCAAGTGAAAATGTAGCGGAAAACATTTTAATACTAATTACAAAGAATTTGTGCCGCCATCGTTTTGCCACTTTTGCTTTTCATATTTCGCTTTATACTCTTCTCTCTCTCTCTCTCGCTCGTTCTCGCTCTTTCTCTCTCTTGATACGCTTATAAGTTAAGGCTTATCATATTGGAAAAGTTATTTGTCAAAAAATTTACGATATTCGTATATCGTATTTATGTATATCGTAAAGTTTTTACTAGTGATTTTTATTAAATATTTACAGGTATTTTCTTACGATATTCGCATATGATATATCGTATTTTTCAATATCGTAAACCTACTATGATTTTCATTATCATGTATCGTATTTATGAATAACGTATATTTCAAGTAATGATTCGCAATATTTACACATTCATGAAATTTTCTTACGATATTCGTATCTATATATTATTAAGTCTTTCCTTGAAAACCTTTACGATATGCTGTTTATGAATATCGTAAAGTTTTTACTAGTCATCTAAGTTATTAAATATTTACAGGCCTTTTCTTACGATATTCGCATATGATATATCGTATTTTTCAATATCGTAAAGTTACTACTATTGATTTTTATTATGATGTCTTCCCTGGCAATCCCTTTTTATATCGTATTTATGAATAGCGTATATTTCAAGTAATGATTCGCAATATTTAAACATTTGTGAAATTTTCTTACGATATTCGTATCTCTACATTATTAAGTCTTTCCTTGAAAACCTTTACGATATGGTGTTTATGAATATCGTAAAGTTTTTACTAGTGATCTAAGTTATTAAGTATTTACAGGCCTTTTCTTACGATATTCGCATATGATATATCGTATTTTTCAATATCGTAAAGTTACTACTATTGATTTTTATTATGATGTCTTCCTGGCAATCCCTAATTATATCGTATTTATGAATAACGTATATTTTAAGTAATGATTCGCAATATTTAAACATTTGTGAAATTTTCTTACGATATTCGTATCCCTGCATTATGAAATCGTTCCTGGCAAATCCTTACGATATTGTGTTTATGAATATCGTAAAGTTTTTACTAGTGATCTAAGTTATTAAGTATTTACAGGCCTTTTCTTACGATATTCGCATATGATATATCGTATTTTTCAATATCGTAAATTTACTACTATTGATTTTTATTATGATGTCTTTCCTGGCAATCCCTTTTTATATCGTATTTATGAATAACTTATATTTCAATTAATGATTCGCAATATTTGAACATTTGTGAAATTTTCTTACGATATTCGTATGTTTACATTATGAAATCGTTCCTGGCAAATCCTTACCACATTATGTTTATGAATATCGTAAAGTTTCTATTAATAGCATATTTTTAAAATATTTATTAATATCGTATTTATGAATCTTTATCGTATTTTTGAATATCGTATATTTTCTACCTAAAACTTTGATGTTGATTCAAATTTCTTTAGTGAATGTCACTTACGTTATTCGTTTATCGTATATCGAATATCGTATCTACATATATCGTAAATTCTATAAAAAATTCGTTTATCGTATATCGAATATCGTATCTACATATATCGTAAATTCTATAAAAAATTTAATAATTAAATAATTATTTTTATTATTATTTTCTTCTGTAAGTGTATCAAGTCTTCGTCATGTAAAAGTTGCAAGTTACAACATGATTCTTTTTAATTTTCCATTTTTGTTTTATACTTGTTTTTGTTATGTTCAACTTCGCACATGTTTTACTCTCACTTTTGGGGGCACGAGTTCTCTCTCCCCTTAACATATTTTATTTTTTCTTTTTTTTTCTTTTCTTTTTTCATTTCGATTTCCGAAAATAAATGTTGGCGCAGTGCTGGCGGCGCAGGACAACGACGACGTCGACGATGAAGTCGATGCTGATGAATACTGATTTTGGGTTCCGCCTGTATTTTAATTGGAAAAAAAAACAGAGTACGTTCAATGTCCCAGAGAGCATAGTGAGCTTCGAGTGGAATATAGGGGGGGCAAGGAAGGGTTGGTGGATGAGTTGGAGTATCAGCTGCTAGTTTTGAACTCGTTCGTTGGCGGTAAACGACGACGGATCGGCTGGCGGCGTTTTTTGCTTTAATCAAATCGCTTTATGACAGCAGCAAGATATGCCGACAAATGAGACACAAGACACATAAACGTCATTAAGTAAACAACAAGAGCAACAACAACAACAAGTAGAACTGTGCCGACAATTGAAACTCTGAATAATAGGGAAACTAGCAGTAGGGTGACCACAGGCAGAGACTCATCCAGTTGTTGCAGTCAATGCGGGTGGCAGGTGAGTTGCACGCTTGACATTAAACGCGTGTTAATTTCAGTTAATTTGGGGCGTGTTGCACTTTGCCAAGTGCAACACACACACACACACATAGTCGCTGCTCTGTTCCACTGTCTGCCCGAACGTCTATCCATCCATCAACGCGAACGCGCCGCTCGCTTGCTTTTTGTTTTATGCTTCACTGCATTTGTCAATCAGCGCTTGCTGCGCAGTCTGAAAGAGTTGGTCATATGTGCAACTAAAGCAGGAAGAGGGGTAAGGGGAGTGAAGAACTAATGGCATCTTCTGTGGCATTTTCATGCTTGCCTTGTTTGCTTGTTGCCTCAAGGTCCATTTCCATCACTTGTCTTTGCGATTTTTTCGACTGATCTTGTTTCATGTTCGTGTTTCAGATACAGCTAAAGATTCGGCTTCTTACATGTAATTGTGGCATGTGGCGCCGTCGATCTGCTTTTTTGCTCTTGAATATTGTAGAGGTAGAGGGGGGTAGCGCAAGAAGTGCCTAGTCATGTTACAGTTGAGCTAGAAAGTTGCACTTGTGTCTGTCTCTCTCTCTGTGTGGCAAGACTATGCTGCAGATCTTAAAGATCTTGCTAATGCATTTCACTTACATATAATGACAGTTGAGTTTAGTTTAGATCAGATCAGCGAATATTATGCTAAGATCTTTCTCTGGAATTTTTCTAGATTTTTTCTTGAATTTTTCATAAATTATTTTGCTTGCATTTATTTATGCTGCACTGCAATGTCTGTTACATTCTTACAGTCTTTGCCTCTCAACCCACACCCCCCCCCAGCTCTTTACACTTGCATATTTTTATTGTATTTTCTCATCGTTATCTTTTTCTTTCTCTGCTGCTGCTGCTGCATTTCATCTTTCTCCGACACGTAAGCTAATTGAATTAAAATACCACAAACATATTTTTTCTCTTTCTTCATATATATTTTTTTTTCGGCATTGTGTCGGCATCTGCTGCTGCTGCTACTGCTACACTCCCTGCTGCTCCCTGCTACTCCCTATGCTCTGCTTCTTTTCATTTTCTTTATTCATTTCCATAATTGTTGTTTTGTTGTCTGATATTTGTATTGCTTTGCTTTGCTTTATGTTGCCGCCGTCTGTTGTTGCTGCTGCTGCTGCTGCTGCTGTTGCGTGTTGTTGTTGTTGTCATTTTCATTGTCGTTGTTTGCCTTTTCAGGGTCAAATTGCCAATTTATATCGATCTGTAGACAAGTCTTTCAACAGCCACGCCCAAAAAAAAAGCCACAAATTGTGCGTCCCACTGGCTAGCGAAGAGAGTGCAGTGTGAGTGAGAGCGGGGGAGGAGAGAGGGGGGGGGTGGCTTTGGCAGCGTGAAATGCACATTAACACCTACGCATGACTGCAGACGGCACTTTAGTTGTCACAGTGCGAAAGGCGTTACAAAGAGTGAAAGAGAGACCCACAAAGAGAGAGAGAGAGAGAAACAAGAAAAATGACTAACGCTTTGAGCATCAATTAGACTTTAAAGATCTGTCGAAGGCGACAACGCTTAGTGCTCTGCACTTGGCACTCAACATTCAACAGTCGACATTCAACAGTCGACATTCAACAGTCGACAGTCAACTGTCAACAGTCGACAGTCAAACGTTGACAGTCAACACTCTTCTCGCTAATTTGCGCAAATTATGTGCGAGGCTCTTAAAGTACCGCAAACTGAGTGTTGAGCCGTGACAATGTACGTTGTACGCCGTGCAGCAGAAACGCAGCACAACAACAACAACAACAAAAAACACGGCCAAAAGTCCAATTATGTCAACAGCAATACAGCAAAAACCGCAACAGGCGCAACATCAAAAGCTTTGGCAGCAGCTGCCACAACAGTCGAAAGCTGCAAGCCAGTGGCAGAATTGTGAGCTGCTGCGAGCTGCTGTGAGCTGCTGCGAGCTGAAGCTGAAGCCTGCCCGAGTACCGTTTGCGCCGACAAAGCAACAGTTGCCTTCCGCAATTTTCGTACACCTTCTCCTTTAGCTCTTTCTCTGCAAGAATCTGGCCAAGAGGCGAGGCTTGTGATTTTCTACTTTATTTTTTTTTCTTTCTTTCTACATTTTGCTGTTATTGTTGTTGTTGTTTTTTGTAGGTTAAACCGTTTAACAGGATGTGACTGCAATTTAACTGTTAACTGCGTGTGGCAAATCTCAACTGAACTCGAAACTTCAAGCAGCGGCAGCAGCAACAAGAAAAAAAAACACTCCCCACACACACACACACACACACACACTCGACTTACACTTCATTTTCCGCCTCGCGCTGCACACACACACACACACACTTTTCGCGCCCGCTTTGATCTCTTTGATGTATGTGTGTGTGTGTGTGTGTGTGCGTGTGTGTTTGGAGAATCGCCTCAAGGTCCGCAAAAGAACTTCAAGGTCCCAATGTTGTATGCCACATGTGAAAGACTCTGCGTGTCGGTGTCAGTGTCTGTGCGTATTCATGTGCGGGAAAATGTTTGTCTTTGATGCAACTTCCTCAATGCGCTGCCAAAACAGACGCAACTTTGGGCCAACAGCACAAGACATTGCACAAGATCAAAGGCAAGAGCAACAGCAACAGCAGCAGCAGCAGTAACAGCAAAAACCATCAACAGCAGATATAAAGACAACAGCAGCAGCAGCAGCAGTAACAGCAACAGCTGAAGCAGCAGTTGCAGCCAGAGATACATCAAAATCTACACTGAGATATGAATTATAATTTCATTAGCATAAACAAAAAAATTCTTTTGCTCTTCAAGAGAAATCTTAAAAAAATCTTTATGGAAAATAATTTGAAAAAAATTATGAAAAATAAATTGAGAAAAAATATTGAAAAAAAACATATAATAAATAAATATAACAAAAAAAAAAAGTATAGAAAATAATTAAAATAAATAAATAAAAGAAATATTTGCTTGGAAAAATAATTTATAAATACAACAAAAATTAATATTAAAAAAATAATATAATTAATAAATACAAAATTTTTTTGCAGTTTTCATTATTACTTTTCATTAGCATAAATTACAAATTCTCTGTGAAATTCTAAGAAATCTTAAGAAAATTATGAAAAATAAATTGTAAAAAAAAATATAGAAAACTTTATGTAGAAAAAAAATAAAAAAAAAGTTGAAAAAAAAAATAGAAAATAATTTTCTTGCAGTTTTGCTGCACAGTTCTTCATACAAAATCTTCACTGGGATATGAATCCTAAGAAATCTTAATGGAATAATTTTTAAGAAAATTATGAAAAATAAATTTTAAAAAAAATGTAGAATTTATGTAGAAAAAAAATTAGAAAAAATTACGAAAAAAATATATAGAAAAAAAATTTAATTAATAAATAAAACAAAATTTTCTTTCAGTGTAGCTGCAGTGCTGTGCATACAATATATGCATATACATGATCTACACTGGGATATGAATGATAATTTCATTAGAATTAATCAAAAATACTTTGTTCTTCGTAATAAATCTTAAATAATCTTTATGGAAAATAATTTAAGAAAATTATGAAAAATAAATTGAGAAAAAATGTAGAATAAAATTATAATAAATAAATATAACAAAAAAAAAAAAAAAAGTATAAAAAATAATTAAAATAAATAAATAAAAGAAATATTTGCTTAGAAAAATAATTTATAAATTCAACAAAAAATAATATAGAAAAATAAAATAGAATTAATAAATACAAAATTTTCTTGCAGTTTTCATTATTACTTTTCATTAGCATAAAATAAAAATTCTCTGCTATTCATGTGAAATCCTAAGAAATCTTAAGAAAATTATGAAAAATAAATTTAAAAAAAAAAGAAATTAGAAAACTCAATGTAGAAAAAAAATAAAAAAAAATGTTGAAAAAAATATAGAAAATAATTTTCTTGCAGTTTTGCTGCACAGTTCTTCATACAAAATCTTCACTGGGATATGAATCCTAAGAAATTTTAATAAAATATTATTTAAGAAAATTATGAAAAATAAATTTTAAAAAAAATGTAGAATTTATGTAGAAAAAAAATAGAAAAAATTACGAAAAAAAATATAGAAAAATATATAGAAAAAATATAGAAAAAAAATTTAATTAATAAATAAAACAAAATTTTCTTGCAGTGTAGCAGCACTGCTGTGCATACAATATATATATACAAGATCTACACTGAGATATGAATGATAATTTCATTAGATCCATTAAAAAATACTTTGTTCTTCAAAAGAAATTTCTAAACATTTTCATGAAAAATAATTTTAAAAAATTTTAAAAAAAAATTAATATATACGAAAAAATAAAAATAAAATATAATTAATAAATTGACGAAACTTTTCTTGCAGTGTAGCTACAGCAGTTGAGCAGAGTGGACTCCACTGTTGCTGCTCAAATGCAGTTTGTTTTACTTTTGACACCTTTTGAAGGTTTTACATTATTTTTTTTTTTATTTTTCTTAAGATTTTGTTTGATTTTCATTTTGCCGTTTGCAACGCTTGAGTTGCACAGCTTCAATTTCCACCTGAGTTTGAACAATTTTTTCTTACTTTTTTTTTTGGTGTTTTCTTAAGTCATTTTTGGTGTTTCTTTTGCGGCATTTAAGCATTAATTACATGAAAATGCATTTTATGTCATGGGAACATACAATAATTTTCCATTTTCCATTTCCATTCTTATTTTCATTCTCATTTTCATTGTTTTCATATAGACAAACTGCAGCAATATCAACCCTCGCTTCAACTGCAGCTACAGCTACTGCTACATCTACATTTTCAGCTACATCTCCAGCTACAGCTACAGCTTCAGTTTTGAATTGTGTTTTATTAGATTCATCATAGCCAAATTTATGATGTGATCTCTTTGGGCTTCCAGCTGCTTTTTCTATTCACAATTTTTACTTTTCTTTTTTTTTTTCTCTCGACATTTTTATTATTTTTCATTTTTATGGCACAGCTTTGGCTAACGCATAACAAAGGATACTGCATAAAAAAAAAAATAAAAGATATTCTCTAAACTAAGAATGGAACAGAATCTCAAACTGAAAAAACAACAACAACGACAAAATGAAAAAAAAAACTTTCCAGTTTATCATTAAGACAAAAACCTCGAGCGACGGAAACGTCTACATAGAGACAGCAGCAATAGCAGCAGCAGCAGCTGAACGAAGGCGTAGACAGTGTGCTTGGGAAGAGGGCGTGGCAGCCGTTAGAAATAAGAGGCAACGGCATCATAAAACGCAGCCATCAAAACGACAAAATTAAAAAGTTCAAATGCCAAATGGCAAATGGCAGGCAAATTGTTAGCTGGAAAACGGCTAGAAAAAGCAAATCATTTCTAGAGCAAAATTTTACATAGCACCGAATAACTCTATGCACTAACTATTTATAATATTAATTTCATTTTAAATAAATAAAACTTTTTTTACATTTTTATAAAACAATAACGAAAAATTGTAACAATTTTAAAATTATGGAAAATCGTTAAATATATTTGAAAAATTTTTAAATTTGTAGAAATTAAAAAAAAAATATTTTAATAAAATATTAATTGAACAAAAAGTTGAAGAAAATCATAAGAATTTTAAATTATGAAATTTTACAAAAAAAAAATTTTTTAATAATTTGAAAAAATTTTAAGCATTAAAAAATGTATTTGAATAAAATATAAATTGAAATAAAAGTTGATGAGAACTTCAGAAAATTATAACAATTTTAAAATTATGGATAACCGCAGAAAAAAAATTTTTTTTTATAAATTATTAAAAATTAAAAAAATTTATTTCAATAAAATATAAATTAAAATAGAAATTCAGAAAATCTTATAATTTTTTATTTATAAATTTTTAAAAATTAAAAAAATTTATTTTAATAAAATATAAATTAAAATAGAAATTCAGAAAATCTTAAAATTTGTTTTTAAATTTTATACATTTTTTTTTAATAAAATATAAACAGAAAAAAAATTTCTATAAAAATATTATAACAATTTTTAAGTTTTTCAAATTTTTAAAATTAAAAAAAAAACAAAAATTGCAATATTTTTAAAAATTACAAGAAAAAGCAACTAGTCTTAAGCAGCAGCTTACGCAGCTCTTAAACTCTATTGCAACTGCAACAACTACAACAACAACTCACACTTTTAGCCATATTTTTCGTCAAGCTGCTTTCATGCGTCACCAAGCACTTGACCATGTCGCAATGCCCTCAATACTTCAAGCACTACCAAAAAGAGTGAATGCGAGCAAAACGTTTGGCAAAATGGACAAAGGGGAAAGGGGCAAGAGACGGCGGGGCGGCGGAGCAGAACCAAAGAACCAAATTAAATATATAAGAGCACAATAATACAGAAAAAAAAAGGAAAAACTTTATGCCTGCAATTTCATTTTGCAAGGGAATGTGCAGAGAAGGAGATATCAGCGTTCAAGTCCAAGCAGAGTCATATGCCAGGCTATGAGCTGGAAGCTGAAGCTGTAAGCGAGATGTAAGCTAAAACTGTTAACTGCGAGTTGGAGTCTAGAGAGTAGGAACTCTCACTCCCTAGCGTCGTCTTCATTGTCGTCGACGTCGTTGTATTGAGACAAATAAATTCGTTTTTCTTTTCGTTTTTTTTTTCGGTGGTGCCACATGGCGATGACTGCAGCAGCCGCAAAAGATTTCCCGCATTTAAACATTTATTTCTGCTGCTGCTGTTGCTGCTACTTCAACTTGTATGCAGGGATATTTTTAATTTTGTGAAAAGAAAAAAAAAAAAAAAAATGAAAACAAAACCAAAAAACTTTGCACATAATCGTTATCGTCAATTTCGACAGAGTCTTGAACTGTAGCTGTGGCAATGGGAAGGGTCGAATCATCTGGCAACCAAAACATACACATAATTTGCGGCCTGTGTGCTGTGTGCTGTGTGTGCAACAAAAGAAAGTCTTGCTATATTTTGGCAAATTAACATTTTTATGTTTCCGCCAGGACACAGCATACAGACACACTATATAAATATATATATATAGAGAAAGAGAGAGATAGCTAAAGATAAGACTAGCTAGTAGTATAATGCTATATATAGATATAGTAAATATAAGTACAGATAGAGAAGTTCTTGAAAAACTTTTTGTATGAAGAATTCAAAGAACTTGCATAGTTAGCCTAAAGTTGCTGCTTTTGTTCCAAAGGAATTGCACAAGAAGCAACAGAAGTAAAAGAAGAAGCGTAAGTAATGGATGCCCCGGCAACCCGTGAAGTCGACAAAATCAACAGAATGACAGAGCCGACAGGCCGACAGAGCCGACAGCTCGGTAAGTAAGTAAGTTTTAATTACTGTTTGACAAATATTTAACATGACGGTAGTCGTTGACAAAGGGGCAGTAGGCAGGAAGCAGAAGGCAGGAGGCATTGAGGGTTACACAGTGAGTATTACAAGAAACAGGAGTAAGTGTGAGAGAGAGAAAGAGAGAGAACTTACGCACAATTAAGCAGATTTTTGCCGCTTGTAAGGCAAATGAAATCACAGCAGGCAAAAGGATTGTCAATGGGAATAACGAAAATAACGTTAAAGCGGCAGGGGAAGTGAATGTTGAATCGGATGTTGAATTGGGAAGTAGAATTGGGTCCTTTTTGGGGTTGGCGTTGGACTGGCTTTTGTTTGTTACCCTGTAACAACATCATTTTGCGCCGTATAATGTCATAAATGTCTGTTAACAAAACAACAGACGTCGTCATACAATGATTACGTGTGAGCAAGATAGCAATAGACATTGAGATTGAGATATAGAGATAGAGATAGAGAGACTTTTGTCAAACATTATTACATTATTTGCCTTTTGCTTTTTGCGATGTCTTTTCAAATGCCTGAAATTGAAACCAACCCTGCCCATAAAAAAACAACAACACAAAAGCAAAGAAAAAAAATCTCTGAGCTTGCCCCTGCTACTATTACTGGTACTGCCTGCCACAGCTACTGCTCCTGTTCATGTCTCAGTCAAATTTTCATTTTGGTTTTTTTGTTTTTGGTTTTTTTATTTTATTATTTGACTTGGCTGCTGGTAACTCAACAGTCGGTCGACGTATCCTTCTTGTATTACAGGCAAGGGCAACCCTGAGTCGGAGATTAATTGCGACTGTCAGCATTGTAGGATAAGTGAGGGGGCATGGGGCAGGGTGTATGTAGCTGTGGCTTTGTCCATTGAGTGCCCGTTGATGGCAATTATTAAATTTTCATTACATCCCCTAATCAGCTTTTCGCTGCATATTGATTCATGTAAACAGGACACTGCAGACACAGCATACGCAGGATGGCAGTGTGGCCTTAACTGTGATTATATGAGAAGTTTTGCCTTGACTGGCGACTTGTTTAAGCAGGTGTTGAAGTAGTCATATCCAACTGCGGCAGTTGCAGCAGCTGGAAATAAATGCAAATAAGAAGCATGAAGTGGCAGTAGAAGTGTAAGTGCTAGTTGAATTGGCAGTGCAAGTGGCAGTAGATGTGGCAGTGGTAGTGGCATGCATTATATGCACTTCAGTGCTGGATGAATGCTGCACTATAGTTGCATAGATCATGCTGTGCAGCAAGCTACGCTGAATCTTTACTTGCTTTGTCTTAGCACAGGGCAAGATTCCCAGATCTTTCCAATTTTACACTTTCCATATAGATTTAGCTATTTTTTGATATTCTAGTGGGAATTTTGGGGGAGGATGCATTTTTTGGGGGAAAGGATTTTTTCGGGTTTTTTTTTGGGCTTTATTTCAGGTTTTCAGGTTTTGGTATAAATTGGATAAATTTAGCTAAAATAAGCTAGATCTTCAGCTAAATTCTTTCATCTGGTTTAACCTCAATAGGAAGTCTAATTGCTTATAGAGTCAATGATAAAACCGACACATAACTAATTTTGCTTTGACATTTCAAATCAATAGAAAGACATAGTCAGAACTTTACAATCTGTACACTTGTCCCGCTGGGCTATTGAGGCAGCTCAAAACAGGCAAAAATAGGGGCGAAAGTAGAGGGATGACCGGGGCTATAGATCCAAATGGTAAATAAGCCGATTAATTGTAATCAAGCGAACCTAGTCGTACTTGTAGATGTTATGGAACGGGACGGAAACGCTTTCTAATGGTTGCGTCTCTATCGATTTGTCTGGCTGACTCGACGCTATGTCTGTCGCCTGTCGCCTGTTGTCTGTCGTCTGTCGCCTGTCGCTTGGGTCAATGTATGAGAAACTGAAACACTTTCTACCCCAATGCGACAAGGTAGAAATAAAAAATAAAAAAATAAAATGAATAAAAATAGCAACAAAATTAACAAGGAATCAATGGAGGGGTAGGCAGAGCTGGGGTAAAGAAGACACCAAGAATTGCCAAGCACTTTCACAATTGAAGCAACGGCAACATACAATATACATAGGGTGAAGTTGTCCGAGTGTCCAGTGCTTGCAACTTGCTTGCTTGATTCTCTAATGACAAATAATATCCATTGCTATTGCTGCATGTATGTCCAGTCTGTCGGCCCCTTCTCACAACCTTTTGGCCACGACCACTTTTGCTGCCTGTGGTAGGCAAAATTAATGTGAAGTGTAAAGTAAAATTTACGTGGCAGTCGGCGCATTGCTAATAATCATAAAAAACAACGCCAGCGACGGACGGTGATGGCGGCAGCTCACACACAATTTTTGACAACTGGCAGCCCAGCCAGCAGCAGCAGCAGCAGCAGCATTGAGCTCTACTCAGCCATAGCTAAGCCACGCCTTGACGCCTCCTGTTGCCATCAATGCGCAATCCTTGCAAATGTTTCTTCTCCTTCTTTTGTTTTTTTTTTTTTTGGCTGACAGGCGCAAAAAGCAAAAAGCAAGTATAAATAATTGTAGTTTATTGTTTAAACACGCCTGCGGGGCATGCAACATGCCGACCGTCAGACTGACTTTGTTTGCTGCCTCATCTGCCGATGTTGATGCTCGTGCGGCTGCGGCTGCGGCAGCGGCAGCCTCTGTCTTTGCGATTTATGTTGCATTTGTCAGCAGTGGCATTTCGGGTGGTCTGCAGGCATTTTTTTTTTGCACAATTTTCATAGTTATTTATTTAACTTTGTTATGATCGATTTGCCTCTGGCAGCTCAACGTCAGCTTCAATGGCAGCTCACATTGTAAACAAAAAAAAAAATTGAATTTGCGACAATTTTGCATTAATTTTGAGCAAATATTTATTTCGCTTGCTTAGCATTAGAGAATTGCTTAATTTTTTTTTCTTCTCTTATTTTTTATTTTCTTGGCTAAGCAAAATGAAAATGGGCGTAAAATTCATTTAAAATACAATTCGTGGAAAACATTATCATTAAAAAAAAATTCATATGAAGCAGCAATTTGAATTCAAACAAAATCGAATATTTTTCTGGCAAAATATGTCGAAAAAAATTCTATAATATTTTAAGATGAAATTTCCAAATTATAAAATTCCTTTTAAAATTTTTCATATATTTGTCATGTTTTTCGAATATTTTATATTATTTGAAATATTTTATATTTTCTCTACAAAATATTTTTAAATAATATTTAATTTATTTTTTTTTAGCATATTTTTATTATAATTTGTGTCGTCTGTGTTTTCATAATTATTAAATTATTTATTCAAAACTTTCAAAATATTTGTTAATAGTTTTTATTTAAACTATAAGATATTTAATTTAAGTAATTGTTATATTTTTTATAATATATTTTTATTAATTTTTTAAATGTCTGAGAAAAATTTCATAAACATACAAAAATTGCAAATATTTTACAAATTTTCAAGTATTTATAAAAATTTCAAATGTATAAAAAAAATTAATTTTTAAAAAAAAAAATTTCAAATATTTACAAAAAAATTAAATTTTTTATAAAATTCAACCTTTTTCAAAATTTTCAAATATTTGAAAAAAAATCAAATATTTAAAAAAAATGTAAAGTATTTACAAAATTTTCAAATATTTAAAAAAAATTAAAACTTATAAAAAAAATTTCAAGTATTTACAAAATTTTTAAATATTTAAAAAAAATTAAAACTTTTAAAAAAATTTCAAATATTTACAAAAAAATAAACTTTTTGAAAAATTCAAGCTGTTTCAAAATTTTCAAATATTTAAAAAATTTTAAAGTTTTTAAAAATTTTTTAATGTTTTTAAAATTTTCAAAGATTTTAAAATAATTTCAAATATGTATAGAAATTTTATATATTTTTCAAAATTTGAAATATTTCAAAAAAATTCAAATTTTTTAATAAAAATTTAAATATTTTTAAAAGTTGTTATATATTTTACAATTAAACTTTAGAGTGTTCATAAATTCTCTTTCTCTCTTTAATTTTTCTAATTTATAAATCTATTTTTTCCCACAAATTTATTTTTATTTAAACTTTAAACAAATTAAGAAACTTGTTCAATTTGTTCTAGGCACAAAACAGAAATTGCATTATAGTTCAAAGATACAAATTGCAATTAAAGCTAAAATGTTGAGAAGTCAATATAAAGTCTTTGAGTTTAGCTACAGAATCATCTATTTTATGAGAGTTGAGGTCAAAAGTGATTTCTGGGGTCAGTCAGAGAGTTAAGCAAAAGCTGAAGAAAAGATACAAATATATTATTTGTATGGCTTGAAATTACAAGTTGAGCATAAATGTTGATTTGTGGCAATGGCTCAATCTGACATGCAACACATGCAGCACATGCCAGAAGTAGCAACATGTCAGCGAGTAATTGGCCTCAGCTTCAGCTGCAGCTTCTGTCTCAGTCGCAGTCTCAGCCTCAGAAAAAATGCCATAAAAAAGATGCATGCGCTGAGAGCGAGCGAAGTTTTTGTTTTTTTTTTTAATAGGACAAAAGAATTTGACGAGCGTTGATGTTGATGTTAAAGATCTTCATCAATTGATGATAAGATTTCACTTGCTTGTGGCATGCCACAAAGTCCAATTAAGCGTGTGTGTACATATATACATATATATATATATCTATATAACTGTTAAATTACTTACTATGGGCTTTGAATATCCATGCTGCCGCCACCTCCACCACCGCCTCCGCCAGCATTCAATAATGTTGCACCATAAGCAGCTAAACTGCCTTGTAGTCCAGACATTGCCTGCATTCCTGGCATACCCTGCAATCCCTTGTTGCCGACATTGATGCCTAGATTTGCCAATCCTGCAAGTGAATGTCCATGCGAATGTCCTTGTCCTTGTCCCGTATGCATGCCCAGACCATGACCCATGCCATGTCCCATGCCATGTCCCATACCATGACCCATACCATGTCCCATGCCATGTGGCATGCCATGAGCCATGCCATGTGCCATGCCCATGCCCATACCATTGCCAGCTGCTGGTGCACTTGCCGTACTGCTGCCTAGACCTGTCAATCCGCCCAGCTGATTGATCATTGCACCGCCGCCACCAACACCAGCAGCACTAGCAGCAGATAGTGGCATGCCACCTGAGCCCGTTTGGCCAGGTGTATTGAGCAGCGTATTCAATAATGTGCTGTTCAGACTTGGATTGCTGATAAGCAGTTGTTGCTGTTGTTGCTGTTGTTGCTGTTGTTGCTGTTGTTGATGTTGCTGCTGTTGTTGCTGCAGTTGCTGTTGCTGCAATTGTTGTTGTTGCTGCTGCTGTTGTTGATTGTTGTTGTTGTTGTTGTTGCTGTGATGCTGCTGTTGCACATTCGGATTACTTTCAATGCTTGGCAGCAACAGTTGCTGCTCCTGGCAGCGTCCCAGACGACAGAGCAGCTGCAGCAGCAATAGAAAATTAATAAATGTTGCTTGCATCTTGTTCGTTGTTGTTGTTGTTGTTGTTGCTTGTAATAGTTTATGCTATTAATTAAACAGAATTAGCTAAATGCCTCGTCGCGTTGCTGCTTTTGTCGCGTTGACAATTCGATGATGATTTTATTTTATTTTTGTTTGGTTTTGCGTCTAATTTCTACTTTTTGGCGTGTTTTTTTTTGTTGTTGCTGTTGTTGAATGTGTTGCTGTTGCTGTTTGTTGTTGTTTGTTGTAAGTACTTTGTAGTTAATAAATTATTAAATGCTAAAGTTCTAATTAATAAAATATGTATTTAATATTTATATATATTTATTTTTTAATTAATTAATTTTTTATTTTATTTTTATTTTATTTATTTTTATTTTTTGAATAGTTTTGAAAAATTGTTTGCCGCTTTTATTTATTTATTTTATTTTTTTTTTTTTTGCTTTTGGTGTATTTAAAAAAATTTGTATAATTTTAATGGCTAAAATTTCTATGATTTTCTTTATGTATTTTTATTTTTTTATTTTATTTTTTTTTTATTTTTTGAGATTATGTAAAATTTATTAGTCGTGATATATATGTTTATTTGTATGTAGATTTCTATATATATTTTTATTAATCAGATTTATTTTTTTTTTGTTTTCGCTTTGCTTTTTTAATTTTGTTTTAATTTTCCAATTTAATTTTTGATTTCCTGAACTTTTTTTTTTTGGATTTTTTAATACTTTTCGTTTGATTTGCGCGCGCCTTCAAAAATTTTGTTATTTATTTTTTTATTTTTTGCTACATTTTTAAATTTTTTTTTATAACAAGAATTTGTGTTTATTTTTTTTTTTCGAAATATTTCACGTGCACTTCAAACAGATTTATTTTTGCTGCGGTTCTTCTACAACTTTGTTTTTCTTTTGTTTTTCTTTCAGCTGCTTCTTCTTCTTCTGCTTTTGGCCTTTTGTTTTCTTTTGTGTTTTTCTTTCTTTCTTTCTTTCGTTTTTTACACTTGTCTCGCTTTTCACATTATCAATTGTTGATTTTGGTTTATTTGGTTTATTGGAAGCAGCAGCAGCAGCAGCACGGACAGTGGCAGTGGCTGTGGCAGTGGCCGTCGCCGACTCCTGATCGATCCAGTTGGCTTCCTGGAAACGTTTAGAGCCGCTCGAGGGCGCAACATCAAAAGGCGCAAGCCCGTGTCCACAAATGTTGCCGTTGATGTTGACGATGCCACAGACAGATCCCCCGATCGAGCGTTATGTTGAAACCCGTTTGAACAGACGACGACACGCCGCGTCTGCTTCGATGCCTCACGCCGATCCATCCATCTAAACAGGCTTAAAAATATCTGCTGCGTCTCTTCTCAACACTTTTAGTTCTTATTTTTTTTCTTTTTTTTTTTCTCTTGTGTTTCGTTTGTTAAGCAGATAAAAAGGCGCCGACTGTGATTTTATATGGTCAGTGAGAGAGGGAAAGAGAGTGAGTGTGTGAGAGAAGGGGGAAAAGGAGGGCCGGCCGGCCGGCCACGTATCATATGCGTTGCTTAATATATATTTTTTTTTTATTATTATTATTATTTTTTATTGTTGTTGTTGTTGTACTTGTCGCGAGATCGAACGCACGCCGCAAATAATTTGAAAAATGTTTGATCACACGAAAGTTTTTGGTTCCGTTTCCGTTAACTTGACGCGATATTTTTTTTTATTTTTTTTTTCTTTTGATAAACGATTTTGAAAAATTCTTTAGATTTTTTTTTCTTTTCGAAATTTCTTGTCTCAGAATATTTAGTCTTTTTTTATTTTGATTTTTCTTTTATATTTTTGTTGACGGTGTCTGTGCGACACACACGTGCGTTTCCCAGCTCGTTCCGAACTCGACTGAGCATTGACGATGTTGCGCTGCTCACTGCTGACGGTTTGTTTTGTTGCCTGTTTGCTGCTTGCTGCTGCTGCCTCTGCTTGCTGCTGCTGCTGCTGTCTCTGCTTGCTGCTGCTGTTGCTGTGCTTCGTGTTGCGTGCTTTGTGCTTCGTGCATTCATCGTCATTGTTGTCGTCGTCGTTGTCGTCGTCTCGTGTATGATTTTGAATTCATTGCGACTCGTTGCTGCCTGCCTCTGATAGGCACATAAACTGTTCGTTGTTATTGTTGTTGCTATTGCTGCATTTGCTCTTGTTGTTGTTGTTGTTGTAGTTGAAACATTTTTTTTTTTTGCTGCTGCTGCGCAACTAGAGCCAGTGGCAGGCTATTGGAGTTGGAGCGCAAAAGATACAAAATGTATCTGTAGTTGTTGCTGTCTCTCTGTCTATATTTTTGTATTTGTATCTTTAGCTCTAATTGTATCTTTGAGGCAACAAACAAACAACAAACACACATTCACACACACACACACAGCAAACACACACACACACACACACACATACAGATGCATTTAGTTCATTAATAATCACGACAACTTGTCAATGCGGCAACTACTTATGACATTCATTTGTCTAATCATTATTTATCATTGCAAATGAGACTGAGACTAAGGCGAAGATGCATATCTAAGGGAGATGCGTAACTGAGCAGTAGTTGCATATCTGAGAAACTGTATAGCTGAGAAGTTGTATATCTGAGTAAACATTTATCTTACAAGATGTATATCTGAGGAGATATATATCTGAGGATCTGTGGAAATTTATCTAAGGAGATGTGTCTGAGGAACTATTTGGTGGCGAGGGGAAGTATTTAGGGAAATGTATTCGAGGAGAAGTATCTGAGGTGATGTATCTGAAGAGAAGTATCTGAAGAGAAGTATCTGAGGGGAAGTATTCTAGGGAATGTATCTGTGAAAATGCAAATCTGGGAAGCTCTGGAGATATAACTGAGGATATATCGTATGTATCTATGGATCTGAGGAAATTTATCTGAGGAATTGTATCTGATTTGATGTATCCGATGTATCCAAAGTGATAGGAAAGATATCTGTGAAAATGCAAATCTGGGAAGCTGTTTCTATGAATATATATCTGAGTAGATATGTATCTGAGGATCTGAGGAATTGTAACTGATGAGATGTATCTCAGGTAATGTAACTGAAGAGATGTATTTGGGGAGCTACATACGAGGGCATGCATCTGAAGAGAAGTATCTGAGGAGACGTATCTTAGGAAATGTAACTGAGGAAATACTAATCTGGAAAGCTGGAAAGCTATGGAGATATATCTGAGAAGATATGTATTTGAAGATCTGAAGAAATTTACTTGTGGAATTGTATCTGACGAGATGTGTCTTAGGTAATGTATCTGGGGAGATGTATCTGGGAAGATATATTTGGTGAGACTTCCGAAGAGAAGTATCTGAGGAGATGTATCTGAAGAGAAGTATCTGAGGAGATGTATCCTAGGAACTGTAACTGATGAGATGTGTCTTAGGCAATGTATCTGGGAATATGTATCCGAAGAGAAATATACGAGGAGATGTATTCTAGGAAATGTATCTGGGGAAATGCAAATCTGGGAAGTTGTATCTATGGATATATATCTGAGGAGACATGTAACTGAAAATCTGAAGAAGTTTATCTGAGGAATTGTATCCGAGGAGATGTATCTTAGATAATGTATCTGGGGAGATATATTTGGTGAGAATTCTGAAGAGAAGTATCTGAGGAGATGTATCTGAAGAGAAGGATCTCAGGATTTGTATACTAGGAAACGTATCTGATGAGATGTGTCTTAGGTAATGTATCTGGGGAGATGTATCCGAAGAGAAGTATGCGAGGAGATGTATCTTAGGAAAAGTTATCTGGTGATATGCATATCTGAGGAGCTATATCTATGCTGATGTTGCTGAGAAGATATATATCTGAAGTATTCCCATTCACTTATTGTTCAGCATTAACAGCAGGATACTTCTTTTATATTTCCCTTTTCACTGAGCTTTGATTCAACTGCAGCAACAGCTGATTTTCAGCAGATTTGTTGTATATGCAACTTTGTTTTTTTGTGGTATTGTAATTGTTGGCTGCAACTATTTAATGCTACTGCACAGCGCTTGTTGCATTTTTGTTTATCCATAGATAAACGCATAGTTATGTTTTCTTCCCCTTGTTGTTGCTGTTGTTGTTATTTGTTTTGCTTGCGCGCCGCTCAGTCAGTCATTCATCTACACAGCAAAGGCAGCAAAGGCAGCCAGCGATCCAGTCAGCGAGCCAGTCAGCGATCCATCAGTCACTCAATGTATTGCTGTGTGCTGCTTACACACATTTCTCTTTAGGCAAACTCTATGCGCACATATGTAACTGTATATCTGTTATATACAAATATATATATATATATATATATATATTTCATATTCCTGAGCTGAGTTGAGTTAAGTTAAACTGTGTAACATTACATTACAAACTTGTTGTCTGTTTACTTTCTTTCTCTTCTCCTGTATGTCTGTCTTTCAGTCTGTCTAACTGTCCGTCGTCTATTCGTTTGCTGCGTCAACACATTCCCAAAAGGGCAAGGCACTACACTACACTACACAAAATACACACACAGAGAGAGAGAGAGAGAAACAGAGACAGAGACAGCGACAGCGACAGCAAGACATTCTTACAGTTTTATGTTGCCTGCAAATGAGGCAAAAATTGCAGTTACAACTTTTGACCCAAAACCAAAACCAACTAAACGCATTCCATGATATTTTCTTTCCCCCCCTTCCCCTCTCAGCTATAATATTTGCTCAAGGTAATTACAAAGGCAACAAACAGAAGAAGAAGAAGAAGCAGAGAGGAAGTAGCATAGAGAGTGTGGAAAACAGACACAAAAAAAAAATAAAATAAATAAAATCATAGTCTTGCGTTGTCGATCATTCGAATTGTTTATTTGTCCAAACATTTGTCAATTTCATTGAGCTCTGACCAGGCCTTCTATCCTCCTCTACTGCCCCCACCCCGCCCTACAACTCAGCACCATGGGTGATCATAGCTTTATGAGTTGATCATGTGCAGAGTTGAATGTTGGCTAGTGCGGCAAATGCTTTGATCGTTTGCTGCGTCGCAGTCAAAGTCGACTTCATTTTCGGTTCAATTAAGATTCATTTTAGGAACATATATATATATATATATATAGTAGACTGTGCGATTACACGTACAATACATGACATGATTGTACACGTTCCCTGGCGTTTATCTAATTTACTTTTACTTACACTCGAAAAAAAAAAAATAACCAAGAACTACATGAAATTGTCGACTGTGGGGCGCCCGTCCGCCAAAGTCTGATAAGTATCTGATGATGGAATGAGAATGAGAATGAGTATGAACATGAGCATAAGCATGAGTATATGAATGTGAATTTGAAATGGGAATGAGAATGAGCATAAGAAAAGGGAATGGGAATAGGAATAGGAATAATCATGGGAATACGTGAATATGTGCGTACAAGTATCTAGCAGATATACAGATACAGATACAGATATAGATACAGATATACATAGATATATATTAGCTTTACTTTTATTGGCTTGACAATGAGCCCGTGTCTCACTTACGATCTCTATCTATATCACTCTCTCTCTCTCTCTTTCTCTCTCTCTCTCTCTCGTTGTCTATTGCGGTTTTATGAATTGTGAATGTGCTTCAAGTGATTATTTGGCTTATTTTCTACTTCTTCATCTTCTACTACTTCTACTACTACTTCTTCTTCTTCTAAGTAAGCTATATGCCCTATGGCCATCGAATAAGTCTCCCTAATGATTTTCAATGAGCTTGAAACTTGTGTGACTTGCTGTTGCTGCTGCTGATAGGAAAATGTAATGAAATGAAATGATCATAATAAATATTTGATGTTTTGTCTATTCTGCAGTTCAAGTGCCAATAGCTACTTTTTTTTTTTTGGTTGTAGATAGAAAGAACTTCGTCGTCGTCATCTTAACAGCTGAGCTGATGAAATGATTTGTAGCATTCAAATAAAACTCATTTATTTATTTATTATTTTTTTTTTATTTTAACGATTTTTCACTCTTTATTACATTGTTCATTATTTATTTATTTATACTTATTTTTTTTAAGTGTCTTTTTATTTGTCAGCAACAGTTTGAACTATATTCTTCAACTATAAGCTACAGATAATTCTACAAAGTTGATCTGTGATTTTATTTTGTATAGATTAAGATGCTGAGAACTTTTCTCAGCATACAAACTGAAATAAGTTTTTAAAGCATAAAGAAAGAGAAATATTTATTTTAAAAATAAATAAATAGACAGTCGAGTTTCGATAATTCGAAATGGCACGGGGATCATATTTTTTTACGAATTATGAGGTATTTTTAATTATTTTTTAATTATTTATTGAATTTCTTTTCAAGGGAACAGAAATGTTTACGAATTATTGAGAATTTCGAATTAACGGGGTACGAATTATCGCAACTCGACTGTATATTTAATATATAATAAATAAATAAAAAATAAATATAAAAATAAATATAAAAATAAATATAAAAATAAATATAAAAATAAATATATAAAAAATAAATATAATAAATGCTAAATTTTAAATAAAAGAATATATAAATATATTTAAAATATTTATTCAATATATGTAGACGTTGCAATGAAATTTATAAAATATTTTATGAGCTTAATTTCTAATAGATTAAAAAAAATTGCAATTAATATTAAATATATATATATTAAATTAAATATAATAATAATTATAAAAATAAAATAAAATAGAAAATTGCATTTAATTTTTAGTTAAATTTTTGCAAAAATATTTATTAACAATAATTGTGATATATAAAAATATAAATTTAAATAAAAATAGTAAAAAAAAAAATTATATAAAAATAAAAACGAAATATAAAATAAAAAAAAATAAAAAAAATGTTAATAAAATAAAAAATTATATTATTAAAAATAAAATTTAATTATAAAGAAATTTTATATTTATATTTATTAGCAAAAGTTGCGATTCATTTATTTAAATAAAAATAATTAATAAAAATAATAATAAAAAATACTATAAATTAAAGTAAATATTATAAAATATATTTTAAATATAAACAATTTAAAAAATTAATTTAAAATGCATTAAAATAAAAATTAATTAAATTAGAATTAGAATTTAATTTCAAGTAAACTTTCATAGTAATATTTTCAAGCAATTATTATGATATGATGACATATTGTCGCCCTTACTTTCGCTTTTGCATTGATTGCACTAAGCCAACGCTCAATGCCAATGGCAATTATGGAAATTGAAGTGTGCTAGAACATGTTAGACATTAGACATTGCTAGTTAAATGACATTGACCAATGTCCCTTTCGGTATACATACATGTGTTAAATGTAGCGTAAAATTGCAATGTTGCAAATGTCATGCCACTCGCCTTAACATAATGCGACAATTGCATGCCACAAAAATATTTTTTACTCCAACGCAAAAGTTTAAAGCTAATTGTCGCCAACTGTTTGAAAAACGCTTTGAAGTGAGATTTGCCTTCCCATTCGACAAAAGTGTCCATACTCTCATTTTGTCTCTCTCTCTCTCTCTCTCTTTCGCTCTTATGCATTTGGTAAATGATTTTTGAAAATTGGAAAATGTTGTAGCACAATTTCCTGTATTTGCTTTACTTACTCATCTCTATACTTTTCTACAAACAACTCAAAAATTATTTTCACATTGTTTATGAAGAAAGAAAAGAGATGAAGTAGGAGAAGGAAGAGCGGGGGGTGGGGGTATGGGAGGTAAACTAAACTAAAGATTTGAAAGATGCTGAAGAAAAAAAAAAAAAAAGTAACACAAATCAAACAGAACGCAAGTCTAAACATTTTTACAGACACCTGCCACTAATGACGTCTTGTTTTTGCTGTCGGCTGTCGATACTTATAATACCCGATAAGCGGGTATGCACGACTTGAAAGCTTATCTAGATATTGCTGTGATCGTTTGTTATCTGCTGAGCAACTCTTGGCAGCAATTTTTACTGTCAATGTTGCTGCTTGATGCTGTTGCTGCTGTTGCTGCTGCTGTTGTTGTCGTCAGTTGCTGTTGCCACTTGTCTGTTGTCTGTTGTCTTCTTGCTTGTTGCCTGTTGGCCTGAATCGCTCAATCATGTGAAGTGGTCAACAATCTATTCTTAGCGTTTAATTGGCTACCAGGCGCCTCCTGATGTATCCCATTATATTTTGTTGCCTCAAATGCTATTAGCTGCATCAACTTGTTGTTGCAGCAACTGCCTGCAACTGGCATCATTTCATTTATATGAACTACAAAATAAAGAAAAAAAAAACTGAATAATTTTTTTTTTTTTGTTCAACATTTCATTTTATTATTATTTGTTTTTTTTTTTTTTTTTGTGGCACAGATCAAAGCAAAAGTAAAACTTCAAAGCGACGTTTTGCTGCAGGTGAAAACTCAAGTGAATACTCACTGAATGAGTGCAGAGTGAGTGTTTTGTGAGTAGTGACTAGTTCTTTTGCTAGATGCCACACATGATGTTATACGCAATGCTATTGCGGTTCATTGCATTGCCATGCGACATTAACTTCAGTTCCTGATGCTGCTGCACAGTTTTTTACTTCCTCTACGCCTTTATTTTTTTTGTACTCGAAATTAATTTCATAGCCAATTGCTATGTGCGCCATAAAATGCTATTAAATTGCCGTCAGGTTCTCTTACAGCTTCAACATGCTTCTTTTTTTTTTTTTTTGGGAGCTTCTCGTATATTTTTTTATGGCTTTTTTGTCTCAATTGGGGAAACGCATAAAAAGTAAATTTCTGCTGCAATTAGTGCGTCATTTATATTTTGCAATTCACAAAAAAAAAAAAAAAAAAAAAAAAAACTATGTGGGAATCTATATAGTGCTGTGTCTTCCCCCCCTTACCACTTGCCACTTGCCATGCTCATTGTACAATTGCAGCAGTTTTGACTTACAATGAGCCCGCATACATATACAGCAGGGGCTGTCAAAACTTATGACAAGTTATGAGCACTCGCAGCATAAACAAAACGTTGCTTTAATCTTCAATCTTCAATCTCATTCTCAATCCCAATCGCAATTTCAGTCCCACTCATCATCATTTTATGCAGATGAAAATGATCTTCTACTTGTGCTGCTGCTGCTGTTATTGCTGCTACTGCTGCTACGTCGACAGCTTCAACTTAATTGTGCCGCACATTTGTGGCAAGCAGCGGGATGTCTTGCGGTCACTCGATAGCACTATTAAGTCTTTGACTGTGTGAATGTGTGTGTGTGTTTATGTTAAGGCTGCTTAGCAGGCGATAAGCGACTAAACACTTTAAGCAGCTTATGAAATGTGACTGCAAATTATATGTCCTAATTTTTACCTATGAGCAGTGTGTAGCAGAGAAAGAGCTAAAGTTATTAGCTGTAAAATTTATTTAATAAAAATAAAAAAAAAATAATAATATCAATTTTTTATATTTATAACATTCATTTCATAAATTTTCGCAGCTTAAACGATTTTCAGCAGCAGCAGAAAAGTATGCTATAAAAATTGCTTTCAGTCTGAAGATTTCTTCTTTTTTTTTTGTTGTACGAGCACATCACCAATATGTGCTGCAGAAATTCACACACATCAAAGCCTTGGCAAGTGCTATTCAATAAACGCAAACATTTCTTAAAGCTTTAGTTGCTGTACCATCTCGCCCTGCCAGCCGCTGCTGCTTTATGCTAACGTTGAACAGTTTTCGTTTGTGTTCCCGTACCTAAGGTCAGCTTGTTTATGCGCCAAATATCCATAAATAGTTTTACGCTTTTACGATTCGCTGCGAAATCGGTAAGTGCGTCGGCAAGCATATACTATATAAGTATAAGTCTAAGTCTAAGGATAAACATATACATATAGAAGTGTGTGTGTGTGTGTGTGAGGTTGCGAGGTAAGGGTTGGGGGCAAGCACAGGTCCACTTAAGGTAACAACAGGCAGAGATGGCAGACGTTGCCAGCAGCTAGACACATTTGGGCAAAACTTTTGGCTCCTTTTGACTTCTTCTTTTTCTTCTTCTCTCTCTCTTTCCCTCTCTCTCTGGCTCATTCTATGCGTCTCACTTTTAGCTTGGCAACAAAGGGAAGCAACAAAGGCGCCTGGCAGCTCAAGTACTTCGCCGTACTCTGCTGGCAATTTAATCAGCTCGCTTAAGAGTAAGCGAAAGAAACAGAGAGAGAGAGAGAGAGAGAGAGAGAGAGAGAGAGACAGTAAGAGAAGAAGGAGAATGTTGGAGAACTGCTGCCAATGATGTTGTCAAATGGTTTGCTACTACTTCTACTCCTTCTTCTTTTACTCAGTCCACAAATTGTGTTTAATGTGGCGCAAGCGAAAAATTTGCTCAGCTATTTTTGCCTCATTGCTCGACGCCAACAGAATTTGTAATGCGTCGCCGTGTAATATTGTTTAAATGTTTGTTGAATTTTGATTCAATTAAAGCGAATTTTCGAGTATATCACGGGCAACGCTTAATTAGCGCACTGCCAATGGCCTCGGGGTTGGGGATTTTAAAACAAAAAACTTGAGCGCAGGCCTGCCAATGGAATGGGAACTTGGCAGGCGCGTGCAACACTCAATTAACAAAAGGTTTGAAAAATGAAAATAAAATGAGAGCAGTCATATATTAGGGTCGACTTTGAGACTGTAATAAGCAAGCATTAAATATTTAACAAAAAAAAACTTAAAAACTCTGTAAAAATTCATTCTATAATTTAAAATAAATTTATTAAATATTTTTTTATTTTTTAAAGAAAATTTGTAAAATTTCTCTTAAAGGATATTATTAGCATAGTAGCACTGCATACTTTCAAGCGCTGTTGATAAAGCAAATGTCAATTGACTTGTCATATTCAATAAAATTTCAGCATACTTTTGAGCTGCGCACACAATTTAAGCAACTGCCATGACAGCCGAGTAGATGGCGCCAACTTGAAAATAAGCATATTAACAGTGTTGGTTTGTGTCTTGGCTAAAAATAACAGAAAAAATGCGCAGTTAACATAAATATTTTTAGCTTGCTGACAAAGAAAATGCACTCACTAGATGGCGCTAGTAAAAATTTTAAACAATTTTTTCAGATGAAAAATATATTTATAGCGTAAAATATAATAAAATTATGAATACTTAAAATTTTGTAAATATATAAAAAAAGAAATTAAAATTATTTATTAAATCAAAATAAATTAATTAAAATTATTATTTTTATATTATATGAACAGCAAAAAGTAAAATGAAAATGAGAATGAAAATTTCAAGTGTCATTGGGTGAGAAAATACCAGAATAAGCTTATTAAGTCTAAAAGTAAATATTCTAATGGTTGGGCTGATGATGATTAAAGAGTGCTCTGTGTATGTGTATGGTGTGTGGTCTGTGATGGGGCATCCATTCAATTGTTGCAACTTACCAAGATATTCGTTGCCAGCTGAGAGCACATGCAGCTGCAATTGCGACGGCAACAGCAACAACAACTGCTGCTAACTGCAATGCAATGCAATGCAATTTCATTTCAACACAACAATCTGTTCAACGAAGCAGCGCACATTTCAAGCGCACTTCGGACGACAATGATCATAATGATGATGATGATGATAATAATAATGATGATGATGATGATGGTAGCTGAAGTTGAAGGATGCGTGCGCCATAATAAGCCACAGCCAGTGCGCTATGTGTGTGTGTGTCCTTGTGGATGTTGCATGTAAAATGCGAAATGCCTGCAGGGTCTGAAAATGCAGCAAAATAGCAGAATTGAAGCCAAGCCAACAGTCTCGATGCAGGCAGCTAGCGAGTGGGTGTAGCAGCAGAGAGAGAGAGAGGAAGAGAGAAAGAGAGGGGGGGGAAGGAAGGTATAGAGGGAAGGTAGGTATAGCAAGTGCTCCGGTACACTTGACGCAATCTTAATAACCATGAAGCAGCGTGGCTAATTAGCACAAAAAGCTTGGCAATAACCATGCTCAATGAGGCAGGGCAACAACTGGGAACTAAATAACAATGGCTTGGCGAGGGCGTGCAACACGCGTCGTATGCTCAACAACGAGCTGCGCTAACTGTAGCAGCAGGGGCAGCAGTGGCAGCAGAGGCAGCAGAGGGAGTAGTGGCAGCAGAGGCAGCAGGCAATCTGCTGCACTTGAGAGCAAACCATTGCATTCTCTGGCTCTGTTCTTCTTGCTGTTGCTGTTGCTGCTGTTGTTGCTGTTGTGCTGCGTGTTGATTTTTGGTTCTGCTTTCGGTTTACATATCAAAACAATTAGGTTTTTTTTTTTTGCCTTGCCTTGCCAACAGTTGCATAGGAGGTATGGTAGTGGAGCTAAGAGAGTGAGAGTCAGAGTCAGAGTCACAGGCTGTGGCATAGCTGCTGCTGCTGTTGCTTAGAGTGTATTTTGTGCGTTGTACGTTTTGCCCTCAAGGCCACGCTCTGCCGCTGATGAATTGTCCAGGTCGTTGCTGTTGCTGTTGCTGCTGTTGTTTGTCTACCTCCCCCCCCTTGCCCCTCTCTGCACTCTACCACAACTGCCAATGAAATTGCTGCTCAATTGTTTACGTGATGTTTTGGCCAAATTAGAAACATTCGCAGTGACGCTGACGCTGACGCTGTCTACACTGTAAGCAATTTCATAAACTTTTAATTTTTTCTGTTAAATATTATGCTATAGCATTTCTCTCACTGTAGACGTCCAGTTAGATTGCGTATACGCCACGAGTTGCGCTTTTTCAAATTTCTGTGTGTGTGTGTGTGTGTGTGTATATAGCAAGTGTAACTTTTGCCAATTCTGTTTTTGCAACCCCTTCAAAAAAAATGTTTCTAGTTTCTACGAGATGCCTGAAGCGTCGTTTGCTTGTGCTTTGCCTCTGCCTACGTTTTATTTTTTTTATTTTTTTGGGCATTAATTGGCGCACATATTGCCAATTAAGTTGTTCGTGAAAAGCGGAAAATTAATTTGAACTTTTCACTACAGTTTTTGAGAAACAGATTTGAAAAAAAAAACAAAAAAAAAATAGAAAATTCCGATTTAGTTTTTTGCTGTTTTGCAATGTTGCGATGGTGTCATGGGCGGGAGAAGTTGTGGTAATTGAAAACTGGGCCCATTCCGGAGGCAGAGCCATAAATTTTGCCTCAGTGGCAATGTGAGGCGACGGCAGCAGAAACAGCAGCAGCAGCAGCAGCAGCTGAAGTCAACGCAACGCAACGAAACGCTAATGGTTAATGGTTAATGGCTGATTGGAAACTCGTTTCGAGCATTAACATAATCGCTTTAAAATTGAAACTGAAACTAAAATGCAGTTAACAACAACAACAAGAGGAACAACAACAACAAGAGGAACAACAACAACAACAGCAACAACAGCATCAGCAGTAGCAGTAGCACAAACATTTGTTAAACGATAGCGGATCATTGTTTTAGTTTCTTTCTGCTTAATGTTGTTGTTATTGTTATTGTTGTTGTTGCTATTGTTGTTGTTAATATTCAAAAACTGAAAGCTCAATGCGAGCATCTAACGCACCATATGCACGAGATGTACTACAACAGTTTGCCAGTTTACATTAAGCAAAGATTTAACTTTATTGACAAGCATAATTTTTACTATGCAAAAAATAAAACTTTACAGCTGCAGCGTTAAATTTATTAAATTTTATTGACTAATTTATTAAATTTATTAAATTTTATTCAATATTATTTTAAAATTTATTTAATTTTATTTATTTAATTTATTCAATTTTATTCATTAAATTTATTAAATTTTATTTAATATTATTTTAAAATTTATTTAATTTTATTTATTTAATTTATTAAATTTTATTCATTAAATTTATTAAATTTTATTCATTAAATTTATTAAATTTTATTCATTAAATTTATTAAATTTTATTTATTAATTTAATTAAATTTTATTTATTAAATTTATTAAATTTTATTCAATATTATTTTAAAATTTTATTTATTTAATTTATTAAATTTTATTCATTAAATTTATTAAATTTTATTCATTAAATTTATTAAATTTTATTCATTAAATTTATTAAATTTTATTTACTAATTTATTAAATTTATCAAATTTTATTTAATATTATTTTAAAATTTTATTTATTTAATTTATTAAATTTTATTCATTAAATTTATTAAATTTAATTTATTAAATTTTATTTATTATTTTAATTAAATTTTATTTATTAATTTTATTAAATTTTATTCATTAAATTTATTAAATTTTATTCACTAATTTTATTCATTAAATTAAACTGCACTTCAAAAATTATTCTAACAAAAAAATCTTACCAAAAAGAAAAAAGAAGTCTAACCTCTTAATTGACCCTCGTGCTGTGCTGTTGCTTCTTCTTCTCCTTCTTCCATAGAGTTTTGCATTCATACTCGTATTAACATATCAACATTTGTTAAATGACGTTTGACTTTTGTGTGACAACGCGATATTAATTCAAAGTGTTTCACCTTCCCCTCTTCAGCTCTCTGCAGTATCTTCACTTCCCCAACTCCCACTACACCCGTCATCACAGTAGCAACCACTTCGCCTACTATGCTCAGCAATGTCGTGATATGTTCAGCGACTCAGTGGCTACTGCTGTTGCTGCTGATGATGGTGATGTTGATGCTGATGCTGATGTTGCCTCCGTTTTTGGCCAAATAATTTATTTAAATAACTCAATTAAGCATAAAACGCAACTGGTGGGCAAACTCGGAGCCCTGGATTTCCCAATGAAATGCCATGATATATGGCTAAATAACAATAACTGTCAACGAACATTTTTTAATTAGCAGCGCGCCTGAAGCCAAAAGTCAATATGAAAATAATAATATAAACGAATAATCGAATAAAATATGCAACTTAACTAAACTTAAATAAATAAACTAAACAACAAAACAAAAAAAAAAAACAAAAATAGAAACAAAAAAAAAAAACAAAAAATGAAACGAAAATTAAAACTGAAACACAAACTGAGAACTGAGAAATCTCTGCTGAGGAGAGGCCATACAACAGACATTGCCTCAATGTCTCAAGGTGTGCCCAAAAAAAAAAAAATGCTTGTTGTTGTTGTTGGAATAGAAACGCCAATGAGCTTATCAACATATAGAACAAATTAGATACAACAATGATAATAATTAGGGTCATATGGTAAAGATATGGATGGAACATGAGCACTGTCTGGCAACCTGTCAAAATAAATTATATTTTTAGAAACTTACGTCGATGTTTTGTAAATTGTTTTCTTTCCAGTTTTTTTTTTGCCTTTTTTTTTGAGTAAAATTATCTTTGCATAATTTAAATAAATTGTTAAATTACAAAATTAAAAATATTAAAATTAATAAAAAAAATAAATAAATTTAAAAATAAAAGGCCAAAAAAATAAAGTGAAAAAAAGCTTTCATAAATATTTTCACAGTTAAAATAAAAAACAAGTAAGAAAGTTATAGTCGAGTGTGCTCGACTATATAATACTCGGTGCCCAAAGTTATATTATATATTTATTTTGCTCGTGCTGCGCACTCGCAAATTTTAAGATAATATAAAAAAAAAAATTTTTAAAAAAAAAATTTAAAAAAAAAAATCGTCTCGGGAATCGAACCGCGGACCTCATGCACGCGAGTTCAACCCTCTAGCCACTGAGCCACGCTCTTCACAAGTATGAGAAACACTGAAAAAATGTTGCCGTCGTTTGGGGTGAGAACAGCAAGCAAGCGTACGCCTCTCAACTTTTGAAATTTGAAATGTGTATAACTTCCATGTTTATTATCCGATCTATACCAAATTTGTACACAACGTCCAGATAAACATATTCTAACTTTGTACCAAAATTCAGTGCTGTAGCTTGACTGGGTGTGGGTGAAGTGGTGTGTTCAAAATGGTTTTCATCGATTTGTGGAGGCGGAGGGGGGCGTGGCAAAAATCCAAAATAAACTTGATCTGCCTGCAAACACTACAAACACTATGCAAAAAAAATTAAGTCTCTATCTCTTATAGTCTCCGAGATCTGTGTGTTCATACGGACGTACAGACGGACAGACGGACAGACGGACAGACGGACAGACGGACATGCTCCAATCGACTCGACTGTTGATCCTGAGTCAGAATATATATACTTTATGGGGTCGGCCACGCCTCCTTATGGGTGTTACATACATTTGCTCTTGTCACTAACCCAATATACTCTTGGTTCCCATAGGGCACCGAGTATAAAAAATTAATAAAAAAAAATATACATAATTTTTGAAAGTTTTAATTTTTTTGAAACTTCAAAATATTTTTGATTGAATATTAAAAAAACATTTAAAAAAACAAAAGAAAAAAAGAAAAACTGAAAATGTAAATGTAAAATAAAATTTATAATCTCTCATATTATTATCATATTCATTAAAATTGATTATATTATTTATATATTAAAAAAAAAATATAAAAAAAAAATCTAGCAGGATTTGGCTCTATATATTTCACATAGTTTTTTCTTAATACACTTTTCGAAGGTATATACATTTTGGCCTGCAGTCTGTAATGCTCGTAAGAAGGCGTGTCAGATCACATAAATTATATAAATATTTTTATTAGCATCGAAAGCATATTTCGTCTGTCATTCCATGCATCTAGTCTATGTGTTTTTAGCATATAGCTGCCATGGAATCGATCTGATCAATAATAAGTTTTTGTATAAAAAAATCCATGCATTGCTAAATCTTCCGACTAAAAATTATATAATTTCAGTTTAGGCTTATATATATTAACCAAAAATTGGTGCAAGTTGGACTATAATATTATATATATCGTTATACAAAAATTTGTCATTTAAGCCTGCAAGTGTCTAAACATTTTCATCATGCCAAAGTTCACGTTGGCTTTCTTGTATATTTTTCAGTGTGTGTTTGTATGTCTGTGTATTTTTTTATTGCAGGGCATTAAATTGTTAGCTCTAAGCTAAGCCTTATTTGTTAAGACCATTTTAAAGATATGCTAACGATTATGATCCTAAGGTAATCGTCAGCTTCATAACATTTCGAGCAGAGTTTAAAAAATTGCTTATTAATATGAAATAAATGCTTTGGGCCACCAACGATAGACGATAAATGCGACTAAAAGATTTTTGGCATTTACATCTAATGAATATGCAAAAACGAAAAAAATAAAACAAAAAAAAAATATATATATATATATATATATATATGTCTCTGTCTCACTCACTCAATTTTTATATGCTACAAGTGTAGTTGTAGTTGTAGCTGTAGCTGTAGCTGTATCTGTATCTGTAGCTGTATGTAAATATTACTATAGATATATTTTCATCTTTTTTTTTTTTATTTTGTTGTATTTGTCGTGCATTTGTGTGGGCTCGTTAATATAAAATGTTTTGCATATATTTCTCATCGTCTCTGAGTCTGACTCTGACTCTGTCTCTGTCTCTGTTTCTGTCTCTGTCTTTGTTTCTGTCTCTGATGATTGGGTTTGACTATGTAGCTGTTTCTTTGGCTAGGTATCGCTAGCTAGCTATGCTTGCGCCTCTGTGCATGCCAAAGTGATCACAAAATGAGCGTAGCTGTTGAAATAAAAACATTTGGCATTTTATTTGATTTCGGATTATTAAGTTGTATGCATTTCATTACCTTCTCGCATCGTATATTCAACATGGGGGCAGTTTTAATAGCACAGACAGACAAATAGACAAATATATAGATAGATAGACCAAAGGCTTATAGTAGCAACAGCAGCTACAGCAGCAGCTTTTGCTTCTGCTTCTCTTTAGGTTTTTTTTTTTTTTTTTTTATGAATCAATTTGTGTATTTTTACGACTTCATTTCGTGATTTTATTTTGAGTGCTTATGAATTTTTTTAAATAGAATTTAAGACTGTGTACAACAATGCGTATGAGTAATGTCTTACATGATTTTTCATTTTTGAGGTGTTGGGAATTTGAGATTTTTTTTTGGGGCATTGCAATATTATTATCAAAATATTAGAAAAAAAAAATTAAATTAAATTTAAAAAAAATAAAAAGTGAAAAAAAAACTTTTAAGAATTTATTTTTATTTATGTTAAAAATTTAAAAAAATTAAAAAAAATTTAAGATTTTTTGGCCATTGAAATATTATTATCGAAATATTAGAAAAAAAAAATTAAATTAATTTAAAAAAAATAAAAAGTGAAAAAAAAAACTTTCAAAAAATTTATTTTTATTTATGTTAAAAATTTAGTAAAAAAAATTTTTTGTTTTTATTACATTAAAATTATATTATAAAAAATGTAAAAATATAACAAAATGAAAATTAAATTTTTTAGTATATGTTTTTTTTTTTTAATTATATTGCATTTTTATTAGAAATTATGTTGAAATTTATATATTGTATATTAAAATAAAATTAAACTTAAATTATATTTCAAAATTAAAAAAATTATTGCAAAAAACTAAAAAAAAAAATTTTGTAAATTTTTATTTATATTTTATTTGAATTAACATATAAAAAAAAAATTGACATATAAAAGAAAAATTAAAAAAAAAAAATATAAATAAAATATGATTCAAAAATTATAAAGAAATAAAAAAAAAAATGGAATATTAAAAATGAATTTTTTATTTATATTAGAAATGTTAAAAATGTTGTATAAATAGCAATTTGAGCGCAGGAATTCCCAATAGTTTCTAAACAGTTATTTATGCCATCAAATCAAATGATTTGAAAACTCGTAGCTATGGTAAACATTGCCATTTGAACTTAATTAAATTTATGTAGATTTAAGCTCAATTCAATTTAATTCTCTATTCAATTCCCACACACAGCGTATGCTGGGTGAAACACTAAGAAACAGAGAGAGAGAGAGAGAGAGTGAGTGGGGGAGTGTAAGGGGGAAGAAGAAGAAGAAGACATTGAAATAAATATTGAAAACGTTTGGTTTAATCAAGTTATTAACTCGTGAAATATCAACACATACGGCGTAGACCCCGAAAAAGATTAAATTATAAATATTAAATGACATAGAAAACAAAACGAAACAAAATGAAATGAGACTTGATAAAGAGAGATAGAGTAAGTGAGAGAGAGATAGAAACAGAAATCGACAGCAAATAAATATATGCGATATGAAGATATTAAGACATGAATAATTAATATCACTGATGAAAACTTAATGAAGAAATAGAAACAAGATATAGACACAGATGTAGATGTAGATGTAGATGTAGATGCAGATGAAGATGGAGATGATGAAGACAGCCAAATAAATAAATAAAGAGCGCAATCTTCGAGGCAATTTGAAATATATTTGTCATAGTTTCAACAAAACACAAAACTCGAACAACGACGACGACGACGACGACGCAAAATGCTAAAAACCAGAGGCTAGAGGCCAAACACACAGAAAGACTTCTACATTCAGATGTTTGTATGCTATGATCTGCCCCTTAATGCTGTAGACCACACACCGTTTTTTTCGTAAAGCTAGAGAAGATCTAAGCAGATGAGCAAGTTTTTTTTTTTTTTCTTCATTTCATTTCTTTGCTTTGTTTTGAACCCAAGCTTTGCTCGATTAATTTATTATTGGCAAGTTGAAAATTTATCGAGCTGTTGGAAGAAACAAAAAACTTTACAGCAATTTGTTGATCGTAAAATATTGAAAGAGTGTGTATGAGAGAGAGAGAGAGAGAGGGAGATGTAAACTATGACTGTAACTTATACAAATTTGACATTTATAGGTCGTTGAAGACTGTGAACTGTAGACTATTGACTGTAAGACAGTAGACAGAACCCATTGATCAGCCGCTAAATAAAGTTTTAAGAAGATTCAATCCATTAAATGTTGCAACATGCAGAAGGCAAAAATAAATAATAATAAAAAATAAAAATACAAAAAAAAAAAAAAGCCGAGTCTAATCAGTCGAAGCCAAATAACAACTTAATTAAAGACCCTAAAAGCCAACACACTGTGCATCACATTGCATGCCTCTCTTTCTCTCTCAGTCTGTCTGTCTCTCTGTCTCTTTGTGTGTGTGTGTGGGGTGCACCAAAAAAAGCATTTCCAATTTACACTTTGCTGCTAATTTGCGTTGACGCTTTTAGAACCGCCCGGGGCGCTTCACGACTTTGCCTCATCATCATCATCAACATCATCATCATCATCGTCATCCTCAGAATCTACACAAGCTGCTTGCAACACTCAGTGTCTGTTTTGCCTGTATGCTTCAACGTTGCATTCCACAATGTTGTCGTCCTCGCCATGTGTCCAAGTCATGTCTGTCTGTCTCTCTGTCTGTTTGTCTGTCTATCTCAATGTCCGTCTCGCTGTCTTGCTTGTCTGTGTGTGTTTTATTATTATGATGCATGCGGCGGCAGCGTCGACGTTGACGTTGACGTTGCCGTCGCATCGTCGTCATAGTCGTCAACATCATCATCATCATCATCATCATCATCCTCAACATCTACTCTTAGCCACATTGACATGTACCTTGTGCTCGTGCCCCAAACCATAGCTTGTTGATGTTGCTGTTGCTGCTGCTGCTGCTGTTGTTGTCATTCAGCGTCATCGTCAGCGTCGAAATTGTTCATTTCGAAAATGCCTCAATAACAATAACAATTGTCGTAAAACTGCACAGGATACTCGCAGAGCCAAGCAGAGCACACACAGCTTATAGTCTGTATCTCTATGTATATACATATGTGTGTGTGTGTTTGTGTGTCTGAGATTGCGTGTGATTATCTATAAAAGGATTTTGAGCAGATTAATTGCGCGTGATTGAAGCGCGCTGCTTGTATTGTTTTTTCTTGCACAGTGGCACCCAAACAATTTTAATTGGCCAACTAACAAAAAGCTGACTGCTATGGCACTATCAGCCATTTCAATGGCATTGATAATGGCGGGGGAAATGCAGTTTTGTCATTAAAGCAAACACTGTTAGTGCACTCAGAGAAAGAATAATGTTTTTTAAAAATGCCCAAAAAAAATAAATAAAAAAATAATAAAAAAATTTTAGCAAAATTAAAAAAAAAATATATATACAAAAAAAAATATTTAAAAAAATATTGTAATAAATTTAAAAAATTAAAATTTTAAATTTGCCTATATTTAATTTTTATTGGCTTTATTTTTTATTATTTTTTTTTTATTTTTTATTTATTTTTATTTGTTTTTATTTTTTTATAAAAAATTTGTAGAAAAATATATTAAAAAAATTAAAAAAAAAAAATATATATATTTAAAACAATTAAAAATTTAAGTTTGCCTATAAAATAATTTTTTTTTTAGCTTTATTTTTTTAAAATTTGTAGAAAAATATATTAAAAAAATATATATATTTATTTAAAAAAAAATTAAATTTTAAATTTGCCCATATTTAATTTTTTTGGCTATATTTTTTATTTTTTTTTTTTATTTTTTATTTATTTTTTTTTTGTTTTTATTTTTTATTTTTTTATAAAAAATTTGTAGAAAAATATATTAAAAAAATTAAAAAAAAAAATATATATATATTTAAAAAAAATTAAAATTTTAAATTTGCCTACAATTCGAACTTATTTTTTGCCTTTATTTTTATTTATATTTACTTGTGTTTTTTTTTTTTGTTTATATTTATATTTATATTTATCTTATTTTTTTTATTTTATTCTTATTTATTTTTTTTGTTTATATTTACGAAACTTTTTTTTCTTGCTTGTTAATTAAATAAATGTATTAAAATAAACTCACGTAACTTTTGATAAGCATTTTTTTATTTTTTTTTTTTTTGCATTTGCTGCTGATTAACTATGATGATTAACTAAGTAATTAAGATGACTTGCTAATTTTAATAGATTTACTTAAAGCTAAAATGTTAAATAAAGTCATGAAATTTTTTGTATTTTATAATTACAAATATTTTGAAATACATTTTATAGCTGCTCTTAGAAAGTCTTAGAAAATTCTTTGAATCGTATTTCAAGACCGTTTTCTGTTGGTATTTTTCAAATTTTTTTTGTTGCATTTGCCACTAATTTTACGGCGCTTTCTCATTTGATCAATTTGGCAACCACTGTGCTCTTTGTCCCCCCCACTGCTAACCGCACTGCTCCTCACGCTGCTAAGCTAACTTGGCATATCGCTGGCAACATGTACATACAACATGCATGTATATAAACTGGCATCGTATTGCCATATAAGTTTTTGTTGTCTGTACGCAGTGGCTGCAAAGCGTAAGGGAAGTAAGAGAAGTGGAAGACGTATGTAGGAGGGGAGAGGGATGGCAACTCTGTGAGCACGGCAGTAATATGAGCAGTAATAAAATTTGAATTTATGACGAGATTCCATTAAAGCTTCTTCACCACACTCATCACAGCAAAGGAGACAGTGGTGGGTCAAGAAGTGTCTTGTGGAATAGCGGGAAGTGGCAGAGGTAATGGGGAGGGGGGTTAGGGGAGAATGAAACAGAGACAATACAATATTTGCCTTTACTGCCTTCACAATATGCGATAAACAACTGTGTGAGGGGTGTGAAGCTGGACTGCAGCGGGCATGCAGGGGGGAGGGGAAAAGTAAAGCTAAAACAAATTCAGCAAGCAAAAACAAAAATCAACAAAAGAAAACAAAATGAAAGAAAAAAAAAAGAAAAAAAATTAAAACGCAAAAGCAAAAACAATCAAATGCAAAAGAAGTTGATGAAGAAGTAGCAGTAGAAGATGAAGAGCAGAAGGAGGGCAAAGTAGCAACAGCAGCAACAACAGCAACAGCAGCAACAGTAACAGCAGCAAACTGCTCGTAATAATGTGATTTGATTCGGAATTTCCCCTCAAACTTGTCTCTTCACTCTCTCTCTCTCTCTCTTTCTCTATATATATCTCTATCTTACTTGTCTGTCTGTTTACCGGGATGCTCACATCATTTGCACACGGCAGCTGGACAACAACTTTGTCTGCGACAACAACATACATATATATATATATATACAACATTCAATAACTGTCCCAGTCTTGACTGTCGAGCAAGCTACAGTGGGAGGGCTGGGGGGGAGTGGGCCTGTTTATATGACTTCCATTTCATTACGCGTAAACGAATTGAAATGAATTTTTATTGCGCAACAACAAAAAAAAAAAACATGCAGGCAACATTTTTGTTGTCATCTTCTTCTGCTTCTTCTTGCTGTTCGTGCTCTTATCTTTTGTTTAATGTAAAAACTTTGTTCAATTGAGCAGCAAAATTAATCGTCGATTAATAATTTTGCACATTTCGATTAAGTAGTCGACAAATTTTTATAATTATCGCACGACATTTATTTATTTTTATATTTATATTTATTTTCAATTTTTTTTTTTTTTTAATTTTTTTTTTCACATCCGTTCTTCTCTTCTCAATTAGCATGAACTAATTAAATAAATCGCAGTCATAAATACCTGTTGGTGATATACAGTGCTGACTTTATAGTTGACTCCCACGCTGCGATAAGCAGTTTGTTGCTGCCACAAATATAAGTCTTGGTGCAATGAAAGTGCAGTATAAGTATAAGCACAAAGCATTGGCTCCCACGCTGACTGTTAGATACGTTGTAATTGTCATTAAACATTGCCAGTTGAAACGATACACGAAGGTTTGCCGCAACGCATTTTCCAGGAATTTTCAACGCATTGCTGGAAAAACAACAACAACAACAAAAAGATGAAGAAGAAGAAGAAAATAAGTCAACAGAAGAAAATTTTTTTTTTTGTATTGTGGCTCCTTTAGCGGTTTCCCATCGAAAAAAAAAAAATGTTGAAAAATAAATCTAGAGTATATAGAAAGAGTAAGAATATGACAGAGACAAAGACAGAGACAGAGAGTGAGAAATATAAATTTGCTAGCAAACAACAAAGCAACAACAACAACAACAACAACAATTGTTTAACAACAAAATATAAATCTTAATTGAATTGTGATACCTGTTAGACAGGTGTTGTTGCCTGATAGCAGCACCATGCTCTGGGATCCCATGCGGCTCCAAAGCGTACTAGCAAGGGCGGCGGCGGCGGAGGCATTGTTTTGAAAGTGGGTGTGTTTCACAATGGCGTTGTGGCTCGCATTCTTTACAAGCACCACAACAACAACAAAAAATATTCAACATTTACTTTGTTGTTGTTGTAGTTGTTGTTGTTCTACTACATATCGAAAGTTATCTGCTATAGTCAATGAAGAAGACGAAGCACGAAAATGAAGAAGAAGAAGAAGCAGATACATACATCCGTAACTTTGTATCTCTATGTGTATCTGTGTACCTTTGTATCTTTGCATTTGCTATCTGCTGTTATGTATTTTATAGATGCTCAGTTTTACGATCGAACTACACATGTCTTTATTAATAACCATTATAGCTCGATTGTTTCTTCTTCTTCTTCTTGTTGTTGTTGTTGTCTGAGAGTTGCAAGTGGCATGAAGCATAGCCATAAAAATGACTAATTGCATGTGAATTGTGTGAATGATCGCTGGGAAAAGACAATATTTAGTTCGACATTCGAATTGTAAACAAAAAAAGTAAATTAACTTCTATTAAGAAAGTTAACTCTATGCAGTTTTTTGCCAAGTGTATGAAAAAAGTGGATTAAAAATTAAAGAAATCTTTGAAGAAAAATTTTCATAGAAAAACTTAATTTTCGGTCGATCGTTCCTATAGCAGTTATATGATATAGTAGTCGGATTTGCACCAAAATTATATGAGACGTATAAGTTTCTAGTAAACATAAATCCTGTAACTTTCAGTGGGTTTTCTTAACAAAAAAAAAAGGTTTATCATACAAAAATTAAATTTTCGACCGATTTTTCCTATGGCAGCTATATGATAAAGTTATGCGATGTAAGCCAAATTTGTCTGAGATCTATAAGTCATCACTAAACTTCAATCCTGTAAGTTTCAGCCGGATAGCTTGACAATAATGTGCAGATCCTGTCGGTTCCGAGTTGTATATGAGCTTATGGGCATAGAAAGTATGTATACCAAGTTTCATTGAGACTGATAGACTGTTAGACGGAAAGACGCAAAGACGAATAGACGAACAGATGGAAATTTGGGCCCCTGCTGTCGATATTGATCAATAAAAATTTATTGGGCCTCCTAAGATGCCTTACAAACTTCTGGAAAACAATTTATATGCATTAATCTAGGATATAAGAAATCAATGACAATGAAATATGTTAAAAAAAAATAAATGGAAAATATAGAAAAATGTGTATAGCTTTACTTGAGATTGTTAATGTTATGTAGGATAGAACGATTTATACTTTGCTTTCACTTGCTGCTGCCTGCTAAAAACTAGAAAGGAAAATGTCAAGTATGCCCAATGTGCAATGCATAATAATCATGAGCTGCAAAAACATTTCAAGAATCGCCTACGGATTACGTACATATGAAAATGGGCCAACATTTCGAGTACTACTGTCTGTCCCTCGGTCCGTTTGTCCGTCCAGTCTTATATGTGTACTTCAAGCCCTTTGAGCAACTGGACAAAAACTAAATAGTAGTTAAGGCAAAACAATAGAGAGATTGAGAAGGCTAAAGTTCTGAGGGCTAAGACATGGATATAAATATAGAGATTTGGATTTAAATTAAGCTAAATCCGCTCAAGCGCGCAAAAGATTGAAAAGTGTGCGCAGAGCATACACTGTGTGTTAATAGGCAACAAAATGGTTCAGATACATTTCAAGATACATTTGAAGATACAACTAGAACTACAGCTACAGATACAGATACAGATACATATATGTATATTTAAATGAGATACAGCTAGCTGATATGTTTACCGCTTAAGTGCTATGCAAGTACAAGTACCTACAAAACAGTTGTCCGACAGCTCGACAAGTGCAGCAGCAGCGGCAGCGAACTGTGACTGAGGCTGAGACTGAAGCTGAGCGATGACCATAAAGTAGGCTAAAACCCACTTGGCTTTTTTGCCATTTGCCATTTTTTTTTTTGCTCACTGTCCGATTCATTTGCATAAAAACTTAAGACTCGTAAGTCGCGTGAATGAGAGCGAGAACGAGAAGCTGCTTGCTGCTGGCAGCTGCTGCGCGATGCGATGCGAACGCAAAGTGCGAGTACGAGTGCGAGCGCGCGCGCACGCCAGGCGCAACTTCCTGGAAAAGGACCGCCAAAGTTGTTGCTGCCGCTATACTCCTCAGCATCTTCTTCAACTACATCTACATCTTTGTCTGTTTTGCTGCTGCTGCTGCCGCTGTTGCTGTTGCTTCTGCTTCAACTTCTTGTTGTTGTACCTGCCGCGTGTGAAAAACAAAAAAAAAGAAAGAAAAGAAGAATCTGCATCCCATCGCATTGCTTGTACCAGTTTTTTGAGTTGAGCCGACTTTGAGTTTTACCAAGTGCAATCGATACTTTTGCCTAGCCGAACTCAGATATATGTATGTATATATATACATATATTGATGTTGTCAATGTTGTTTGATGATGTGCATGATGATATACTTAGAAGACGATCTTGATTTTGAACTCGTTCCGTTTGTCATTGAACTAAACGGAGGCAGCAACTCTTAGCTCGAAATTCTCAGCTCTTTTAGCTCATTAAATCTAATATCTTAGCATTATCTTTATGCATCTCAATCTGTAGTTGAGCAACTTTTGTCAACTCTCTATTGCCGCTGGCCATTTTTATGAATGAGAAGCGCCGAAAACGGAAAGGAAAAATAGAATAAGAAAAATGAAAAAAAAGATCGATTCTAATAGCGGTGATCAATGCTTAGAGATAAGACACTGATAGAGAGAGAGAAAGAAAGATATATAGCTACTGCATGTGTGTGTGTGTGTGTGTGTTCGTATCTATTAATCTTTGTTGTCTATAGCTCAAAACATACAACATACAAATCTCATTCATCAAAGTTAATCATTGGAAAATCGCATCCTGCTCAAAGGATCCTCAGCATGGCATGGCAGCTACACATACATATATGAGTTGAGATTACTGCAAATTTCATTTATATGTTATCCCAACTTTCCCTCCCCCCCTCCACTACCTCCACATTTCCACTCTATGCAACAAAAGTATCTTTTGAGTGCTATGAAGCGTAATACGAAAATCTAAAATATCTAAAGGTATAAATGTATTTCCTGGATCAACTTCAACTTTAACTTCCACTTGAACCACACGCAAAGTGCTTAGGCAAATTTGCATAGGGCATTACCTATATCCCCCCACCCCTCTCTCTCTCTCTCTCACTGTCTCTCGCTATGTATATAGTCAAATTAAACGCTACGTTACGGTTGGCCACTTGACAGCTGTCAAAATGCCAGGCAAATATTTTGTCAGCCAAAAATGAGAAGGAGAAGAAAAAAAAATGCTAAGGGATGTCTAATTAAGACATTAACCAAAAAAAAAAATAAATAAAAATAAATGCATTCGCTTTTTTCTCCCTCTGCCTCTGCCTCTCCCTCTCTCTTTCATTTTGTTGTTTTAACAAATTCTCAAAAAATAAAAAACTTAGAGAAGAAGCTGAAGATCTTTGGAAGATCTTTGGATTTTCTTGTATTTTTTTTTTTGCTGTTTGTTTGTTTGTTTTTGTTTAAATTTGAGAGAAACTCACGAACGCGAGAGAGCGAGCGCGCGCGCGCGCCCGACACGTCACAACTTAACCCTAACATCTAGGGCTATGGAAAGGAGGGCTATGCGAAGGTAAACGGGGTTAGCTTAGAAGTTAGAAGTTAGGTAAAAAAGGTTAAAAATGCATTTTTTGGGCCTTTTGTTTGCCGCTGCTACGCGTGTTCATAAAATGCATCAGCGAATTGAGAATTGTTGTTGTTTTTTTTTTTCTGGACAAACAAATCGATGTGATGTATTGGCTCAGAGTTTCGAGTCGGCAAAACGCTAAATGAAAAAAAACAAAAAAGTAAAAGAATCTCTGAGCATTTTGTTTGCTCAACATTCATGGGAACATTGGGAAAAATTGAATATGGTCAGCAAAAGTTGCCGACGCCAGTTTTAGGGTTTTCAGTTCAGTTCAGTTCAGTTCGGCTTTTAGTAGTATTAGTTGCATGGCCCATTGAATATACCATACGATCCTCAATGTGAGCACAATCCACTTGCCACTTGCCACTTGCCAGTTGCCAGTTGCCAGTTTGCCAGTTTGCCAGTTTACCACCAACACAGCGCGCTTGTGCACTTTACGATATTTGATTTCCTCATTTACGGATTTAATTTTCTTTCAAATTTACCGATCGACTGAGCCTGAACATCTACCCGTTCGTAGCTATAGCATCGATCGCCCAAGGCGCGTGAGTTCAGCTAGTCTCTTCAGTCGCCTGTTGCAGTCGCAGTCGCAGTCACAGACTTTATTCTTCTTACTACTTCACCCTGCTCTGTCACTTTTGCCTTCTTCTCTTAATCTCTTGCTCTTCCAATGTTTGCTTAGTTTTGGATGTTTTATCGCTTGATTGGTTTAGTTTGCTTTTGCTTTGGTTTGCTGCTTGGCTGCTGCTGTTGCTGCTGCTGCTGCTGCTGTTACTGCTGCCTGCGACTGTTGTTCAATATTGACCCAGGGCGCACTGTCTGTACGTCAATTGAGTTGTGCTAGTGGAGCACTTAGCTGACCATGAATTATGCGTTCAGACGTGTGCAGTCCAAGTGGCAAATTGCTTCGGGATCTTGCTGGGTAACTTTTTCAGTTTTACTAGATTGAAACTTGAAATACTCTATACTTAAGTTGTCTATCTCAAATTACTGAGATACTCTCACTCTATCTCACTTTTTCATTCCCTTACTCGCTCTTTCTCTTACTCTCTATCTCCCTTACATTCTTCTTCTCTACCTCATTCTCTCATTTGCTCCCCTTCCCACTCAATCTCTCTCGGTCTCTCTCACACTATCTTTCCCTCTCTCTCTCTCTCTCTCTATCTCTCGGTCTCTCTCACACTATCTTTCCCTCTCTCTCTCTCTCTCTCTCTCTATCTCTCGGTCTCTTTCACACTATCTTTCCCTCTGTCTCTCTCTCTCTATCTCTCTCTCTCACACTATCTTTCCCTCTCTCTCTCTCTCTCTCGGTCTCTTTCACACTATCTTTCCCTCTGTCTCTCTCTCTCTCTCTCTCTCGGTCTCTCTCACACTATCTTTCCCTCTCTCTCTCTCTCTCTCTCTCGGTCTCTCTCACACTATCTTTCCCTCTCTCTCTCTCTCTCTTACACACTATTTGCCACTCTCTTTCCCACTCTTTCTCCACTCTCTTTCCCTCTGTCTCCCAATTTTTCTCTCACTTTCCTTTTCCCTCTTATTATCTCACTCCTTCACTTTCTTTTCTCTCATTCTCTCCCTCATTCTCTTCCTCATTCTCTCCATCATTCTCTCCCTCATTCTCTCCTCTCCTTCTCTCTATCTCTTTCCCTCACTCTCACTCTCTCTCACTCTCTCTCACTCTCTCTCAGTCTCACTCTTTCTCTTTTTCTCTTTCTCTCTCACTCTCTCTCCCTCTCACTTAGTCTCTCTCCCCTCTCTAACTCCATCACTATCTCACTCTTTTTGCCACTCTCTCTCTCTCACTCATCAATCTTTCTCTCTGTCTCTACGTCTTCTTTCTTAGCCAAGTTATTGACCTCACAGATATTTCCCCACTGCTTAAATTCAAATCGTTTTGCAAACTGATTAATTAACGTCGCATATCTGACGCTTCCCCATTGCTCGCTCTACAGTCAACACACAGCATGTGATCGTTCTCTTAAGTGATATTCTCTGTCTGTTTCACTTGCTCTCTCTTCCTTTCTCTCTTTGCCTCTCTCTCTCTCTCTGTCTGTCTCTTATGTCTCATATACATAACCTCAATTTGTCGCCACATGTCACAGCAGCAAACGACAACATTTCGCTTTAGGCGCCACCAGCTGCACCCTAACCCCCAGTTCACATGTAACTCCTGCTGTCACTTCTGCCCCGCTGCAGCACGTTCCCTTCTCATGTAAAACTCAGTTGATGACATCTTTGGCACTGAATGCCGTTTGCCGCCTGATGCCTGTCGCTTGGCGTTTTATTTAATTGAGTTCACAGCCCAAAAACAATAACAATAAAAATTAAATTCAAAAGCAACAACAACAATAACAACAATGAAATTTTGAAACCTTTTAACCTTTTTTTCCTGGTTCGATCGTTGCTTTTAATAGCCAAAAAACAAAAAAAGAGTCGAGACCGCAGAGCAAAGGCCACTCCTTGATCGAATCTTCACTGCTGTTCTTGTTGTTGTTGTTGTTGTTATAGTTGTTGGCGCTACGCCGACGCCAACAGCAGCTGCCGTTTCATTTCTTGTCTTAAATTTTTTTTTTTCAGGTTGTCAATTCAATTAAAGCCTAGCACACAACGCACACTGAATGAGAGAAAGAGAGAGATAGAGAGAGAGGGAAAGAAAAGAAACTGAAAGATCGCCTCAATTAGAACCTCTTAGAAGTAGCGTGTGCGATCAGAGCCGACAGTCGAACAAACAAATTAAGAGAAAATTTAACCAAAAAAGAAATGTTACGAAATTAGCTCATGAAATTCTTGTGGCTGCCGCTATTTGATTTGTGTTCATGGAACATACAACCACAACAACGATCTTGATCTTGATCTTTTTTAAAAAAAAAATCTTTAAATCTTGAATGTTGAATGTTAAATGTTGTATGTTGTATGTTGTATCTGTTGTGGTCACTTAATGAAGCCAATCAACATCAACGCCCGCTGACTTGTTGATCTTTTGTCCATTCAGTGATGCAATTAATGCATTTGTAGATTTATTAATACGTTGCTGCACTTTGTCGATTGTCGATCGTTGATCGTTTTGATCGTTTTGATCGTTGATCGCACTGATCGCACGATGAAGATATTTCCTTTCTCACACTTTCCACAAAAAAAAAAAGAAAAGAATGAAAGAGAGAGAAAGAGAGAGAGGGAGACGAAATGAAACACACAAAAGAGATGGAAGAAGAAAAACAAAAAAAAAAAAAATGCGGCATGAAAAAGCATTCAGCATACAAAACATGACACGATGACAAGCAAAAAGAAGCGCCAGGGCAGCCCAAGATCTGTGATCACAGGCGCGATTCCAAAGATCAAGCGAGAGCATTAAAACTCAGCCAGTTTCAGTTCAATTTCAGTTTAGTTTAATACTGTTCTTCTTGGTTCTTTGCGATATGATGCGGTTCGTTTCGGTTTGATACAGAGTTGTGGGTTTGGGGGTTTGGGGGGGGGGGCACAGTTGACCAATGAACAGGTAGATCAGGGTCAGAGGAGCAAAGAGATTGAGAGAGAATGAGAATAAGAAAGAGAGACGATCGTGTGATCACAGTTGTGAGATCGTGTGGAGTTAATGCGAGTATTAAAACCTTTTAATAAAAATCTTTAATGAATCAATGAAGAATCAGAGTCTCAGAGTCGGAGTTAAAGTCAAAGTCAAAGCCAAAGCCATAGCGCTTACAAATGAATGAAGAAGAATGAACAAAGTTTAACCAAGTGATCCAAGATTCAAGATCGCTGCACAATGTTGCCTTTTTGGTGGTAGAGATGGAGATGGTAGATGGTAGGTGCTGATTAGGCGCATTAATCGATTTAAGCCACAATCATTTCTGGCCCTCCCCCCTTCCCCTACCCCTACACCTCATTCTTTCTTTGCTCAAATCTCAAATGGAATGTGGGAGCCACATCCTCAACATCAACATCAGCGTCAGCTTCAGCTTCAACTTATTTACTACAGTTGTTGTTGCTAGTGTTATTGGTATTGTTGTTGTTGTTGTTGGCGTCTGAGCTTATCAAAAGGCATTCTTTTTGAATAAAAATTAAATGAATTAAATTAAAGTCATGCAATGTGGCGAGTCTCACAAGCTGCTGCGTTTCGTTGCTAACTAAAGAGCTGCAATAAAATTGTTTTTAATCTTATCAATGGCCAAGTAGACAGCCGGAGAGCCTTTTAGTTTGAGTCCCAAGTTCGAGTTACCAGTTCACGTTCAAGTCCTCTCACTATCTCTCGTTGCTCTCTCTCTCTCTTTCTCTCTTTTGATAAAAACAAAAAAAAAATAATAATAAAAATAAAACTCACTAAATATGCTCGACTTATGGCGCATTATTCGCTGCCTGCAGCAGCTGCCAACTGTTCCGCATTGCATTCAATTGCACTGAGAAAAATTTTTGAATTTATACAAATTTATAATATTTATAATTAATTATAATATTTATTAAATATTGATTTTTAATTTATTTTATATTATTTATTTAATTTTATATAATTATTATTTTTATTTTTAAAATATATTTAAAAAAAAAAACTTAAAATTAAATTTTTATTTTAATTTTGAATATTATTATAATTATATATTCTATAAATTGTCGCACACAATATATTTATATAATTGTTAATTTTTTAAATAAATAAAAATAATTAAAATAAAAATTAATTAAAAATATTTAAAATTAAAAAAATATATTTTTTAAGGAATTTATTTTAAATTATTAATAATATAATAATAAATCTATAAAATATAATAATTTTATTTCCATTATTTATTGTATAATTAAAAAATGAAAAGATTGAATTAAAAAAAATTTTTAATTTTATTCAATTTAATGTTAAAAATATAAATAAAATAAATAAAAAAAAATATAAAAAAAATATTATAAAAATAAATTTTAAAAAAAATTTTTCTATTGTATTTAATTTAAATATTTCGAAAAAAAAAATTTCAATTAATTTTTTTTTTTTAATTAAAATTTTCTAATATTTATATATTTAATATTAAGACTAACAAAATTTTTTTTTTAATTTAAATTTTCTAATATTTATATATTTAATATCAAGACTAACAAAATATTACTAAGAATTTTAAGTAAGTTTAAGCTAGTTTTATCTGCATTAAATTTACAGCTCTAGTTTGTACTCCGTGCTCTCTCTGTCTCTGTATTTCTCTCTCTGTTTTTCTCACAGTGCTTAAAAGTAACACATAATCGTATATAACGCATTGATATCAGTTTAAGTCGCAACCATTTAGTTTTTTAATACACTTCTTATATATTTTTTGTGGCATATGCGGCGCCGGAACTTTGGAACACACAAACGGAAGCATTGGCCACCACTTGACGAGCAGCTGGCAATTTTCAGGCAGTTTAATGCCTTCATCATTTTTATCCACATCCACATCCACATCCTTGTCTGCATGTAGGTCCATTTATCTAGTCGAAGCGACGACAGCTCAAAGAATGCCATACACAACGGGCAGTCGCTTGGTCAGGTTTAGTTTGGGTTAAACATCAGCTTCTGCATCGGAGCTGGGTGGTCGCCCTGTCGGTTGAATTGGTCTCTTCTGTCTGTCGCACTCTCTTTGGATCTGTCGGTCTGTTTGTTGGGCTGCTGTGCGGTTGGTCAAATGTATATTCACATACACATATACAGACATACATACATATATGCATTGAGAGAGATCTCATAGACATTGCCATACGCGTATGTTGATGTTGATGATGATGATGATGTTGATGCTTCTTGCTCTCACTCTCAATCTCTGGCTACTGCCACACTCGGCATGCGGTCGTCAGTGGACGACGACGAAGTGCTGGTCAAATTGCAGCAGCAGCAGCAACAACAACAATAACAGCAACAGCAGCAGCAGAAGCAGCAAATGAAGTGATAAAGCTATGCACGCCAGGGGATCCCGTGCTAGAGATGACAGAGTGTTGAAATATTCGACACGAGCTGCATGTGAAAATTTTGGACAAAAGAGAAATGACTCGGGAAAATCATGAAAATATTTTTATGGGAGAAATATAAAGAAATATAATTAAAATATATTTTAAAATAAATTAAAATTAATTACAATATTAATTAATAAATAATATAAAATTTTATTTAATTTTTAAATAATTATTATAATTTTTTTTTTCTAATTTTTATTATTTTTTATTATTTATTATTTATTATTTTATTATTTTTTATTTTTATTATTTTTATTATTTTATTATTTTTATTATTTTATTTTTATTATGAGTTTAAGATAAGTCTTCGTGTCACGCGTCTTGAGCTCACGAAACCAACTCTGATTGCAACTTGTGTCGCTATTCATGCGTCGTTCATCGTCAACTTGTGCGACATTCCCACCGTGGACCTTCGATAATGTTAATATGCCGCCTCATGCTGCGGCATTTGAATAAAAATTGTGTCATGTCAATGCAGCAGCAGTAGCAGCAACAGCAGCAGCAGTAGCAACAGCAGCAGCAGCCGTTGCCTTATCAGAAACTGAGACAATTGTGGTGCGACAAACTGTGTGGATCGCTTTGGTGGGTCCACAGCGCATACAGAGAGTAAGAGAGAGAGAGAGAGAGAGAGAGAGAACTACTGTGGCAATTTTCAACGCTGTCTTCGCTTTATCTTAATTTTTTTTGGCTCTTTTTGACTCTGTGTTGGGCCAGGCTAATATGTGTAAACCATGTTAGTTACGCTTCAACAATAATGAAGACATTATTAACTTGTATTTTGGTTTAACTGTGAGCCAAGACGAGCCTTCCTTTCTCTCACAGTCTTTCTCTTTCATTGCATTTTGGGTGTGTATGAGTGTGAGTGTGTTTCCTGCCGCAGCTGACAAGCAACTTTCCTACTTTCACAGTGAGTTTCTTATCGAGGCTGAGAGTGATTCGAGAAGATTGAGACTGCGACTGTGACTGAGACTGCGACTAAGAATGAGGCTTCTGTTCATAGTCCATTCTTTAGCTGTCAGTTGCCCTCTGCCTGCGGTCCTGTCTTCATCTTCAACGTGTGCGATAAAACAGTTAGTTCCTTTGTCGGTGATTTGTGTCGGCACATCCTCCTCATGCTCATCCTTTTTGTCTACATATGTGTGTGTGTGTGTGTGTGTCTTCAATGAGGGTGGCCTCATCTTGCCTTTGCCTCTGTTGCAATTTCAATTGCAATTGCAAACAATAAATATTTTTTAAACGTTTTGCGTCACAAGTGCCTCCCCTCACATTGAGCTCACATGGACACTGTGAGAAATTCTACTTATTTTTTTCTTAGGTTTCTTCTGCCACTCACAGTACTTATACTTAAGCTGCTTGTTTCTTTCTTTATATACGTTAAGAGAGATTTCTATAATATATTTAGACAACTTATCAATTCAACCATAACCTCACCCAATTTCAATTCCATTTCGCATATCGTAGAAGCCATTAGACTACAGCCAGATGCCATAGATGCCACATGGCCTAAACTGGCGTACGCTCGCCCACACTTGCTTATTTCTTACTTCATTTCAATGTCAATTTTCCATTTTCCATTTTCCCATTTTTTTTTTTGATTCTCTGTTTTCATTTTCATTGCAAATGGAAATCGCATTGGCAATGTTGTCTGGCAATTGATTACGGCAGCTAATGGTCTGTGTGTTTCTCTCTCTCTGTCTTACTCTGTCTGCCGCAATGTCTGCAATTTTCATTTATTTTCCCCTTCTCACAACACATTTACCCTTCAATATGCTCCAATATCACTCAGCTTTCATTGCAGCCATCAATTGTGGAGGCGATAGAGAAAAAGCAGGTCGGTTGTTGACTTGGCCTAGTCCAAAGATATGAGCCAAATATCATGGGCAAAGTTTTGCTTTTGAGTTGCTAAATAAGTTAATGAAATGAAATCATATTGATAAAAGTACTTACTCTACTACAGAGTGGAAATAAAAAGATTGAGATTAGAGAGAGAAATAAATATATAATTTTTATACACTTGCGGAGGGCTTATTCATTTTGGGCAGGAACTTGTAACGCCCAGAAGGAGACGTGCTAACATAAACTGTATATAAGTAAGAACCAGACTATATGCCAAGCTATGCAATTATAACTTACAGGATTTCAGCTAAATTTTGGTCAAGATCGGATCAAAAATCTGCTATAAAAAATTCTATACTATTTTATTTAGTTTAGGAAGCTAAAAGTCTTCAATAGGTTATTATTTATTAAATGGCACTACAACCCATTTCGGGTTTTGGCCGACCTCAGCATCTCCCTCCAGGCGCCTCTGCTCTTCGCGCGCCTCCTCCAATTAGAAATACCCAGTAGATTAAGGTCCTGCTCTACTTGGTCCTTCCATCGGAGATTTGGTCGTCCCCTTCGTCGGCGCCCGTAATCGACTCTCGCTTCGAATACCTTCTGAGCTGGAGATTCTTCATCCATACGCACAACGTGGCCGAGCCAGCGCAGACGTTGTATCGTGATGCGCCGGACCACGTCCACGTCGTCGTACAACTCGTACAGCTCGTGGTTCATCCGAATGCGAAAGTCGTCCCCAATCCGAACGGGACCAAAGATCTTGCGAAGAATTTTTCTCTCGAACACTCCAAGCGCTGCTGCATCTGTTATTGACACTTCAATAGGTGTTACTTATATTATTGGAAAGTTCTTGAATATAATTTCTGTATAACAATTCCAAGAATAATTCTATTAATTTCAACTTTCTCAACATTATTACTTAAATTTATTTATAGTTTACTTATCGTATGTCTTGTCATTCAGCTCATCATTTTATACTTTTATTTTAAATCTAATTGAAATTTGATTGAATTTATGCATTGTCTGTTGCTATAGTTGCTTCCAGGAGTGCTGAGTGTCTTATCGATCAGCTTCCAAAAATCCATTAGATGAATCAAAAGCGATTTCTCAGCAACAAAAAAAAAAACCCGAAAAAAAAAAATAACAATAGTAACAAGAGAATGTCGCTGTAGAATGTGGAACCCTCGTTAAAAATGAATGAAAGCTTATTAAAAATATTTCTTTATTATTGCACAACAAAAAAATAAAAATAAAAATAAAAAACAAGAGCGAAAACCACAAGAGAAAAACAAAACTTGAAAGCAGCGAGAGAAAAAAAATTGGTATAAAAAAATAAAAAAAAAAACAGGCGTACAAATGTTAAACATTTGCCACGATGCCATGACGAGAGTTGACTGCAAAAGATCGGAATGATCGCTCCCGAAACACATTGAAGACTGACAGTCAATCCAGTCAGTTGATGATAATGACAATGAACGACGAACAAAACGCATGAGTAAGGCTGATGAAACTGATGTATCCATACGATGAGATATACTACGTAAGATCACATTGGAGATCACTGTTAAGATCTGCAATGCAAAACTGCCCAAAAATGCCAGAAAGAAATCCTTAACGAAAGAAATAAATCTCAGCAAAAGCTTTCTAGTTTTTTGCTCACTTGTCTTGTCTCCGGAGAATTGCACGCTGCCAATCTACAGTTTCTGCTACTTCTTCTTTTTTCATCTGATCTGATCGCTGATCCATTCGAAATGTGGCGACAAAAAAAAACTACGACGAACGATCTTCTGTCAACCGAAATGTGTACACAAAAATGCTACGAGCAACATTTTTTTCACTGTTTTTTTTTTTCTTTATATTTATTTTTATTTTATTTTTTATTTTTTTATACTTCAATCAGATTTTTTGCTGTCTGCATTTTTTTTGCTCTTTGACGTTTTGTGCAAAACTGTCACAAGAAGAACGATTTTTTTCGGAGTTTTTTTTTATATATATTTTTTTTTTGCTCTGTGGCCATCGCATATTTAAAATTATGGCCGCAACCAACATCAACATCAAGTCGAACTTCAAACTGCAAGTTAAAGTCTTGGACTTGAACTTGCGACTGGCAAAACTTTTAGCCATGGCCATTTAAAACGTCTTCGAAATTAATATTGGAAGCAAAAACTGTGAAATGCTGTGAAAAGAACGCCAAAACGAATCCCAACTGAAAACGTCCGACACACAAAAAGCAATTTTTACTAAATCTCACAAAATACAAAAATACAAAAAAAAAACAAAAGCTAAAAGATGATAATCATGATGATGATGATGATGATGATGATGATGATGATGATCTTGAAGCTATATACTTGAAGCGAGACAAGCGAATGACGAATAGCCCATGGGCCGTCGGAACGAATGGGAAATTTACGGAATCCGCAACGTTTTCACAATTTTGCAAGACGACAATTAAGCACGAACTTGGCCGAAAGGCAACACAGCAAAAGGAATTCTTAACCCGAAAAAAATTGAAAAACAAAAATGAAAAAAAAAAAACAACAACAACAAGCGGGGTAAAGAAGTAGAAACCATGAAGGAACAAAAAAACTCCCACGGGCCACCCAGTGCTACAATTTTCACTCTTTCCCAAAACACTTTGCCGACAGTGCCACACCCAAAAAATGAAAAACAATTTTTTTTTTTTTTTTTTGTGAAACTCTCCAAAAGTCAACAGCAAACAAACATCGGAAAACAAAGAATGAAATACAAAAGCAAAGACAAAAGATCATGTGCAAAGTGTAGGGAAGGGGAGGGAAAAGAGTGAAGAGAGAGAGAGAGAAAAAGAAACTATAAAATTCTGTAGCCAAATGAAACATTTTTATGTGCTTGTCCATCCGTCACAAATTATATAATTATCACCTGTATATTCGTATAGGCCGCTTATCGTAGCTATGAATCTGCCTCTGCCTCTATTGCAGTCGCAGTCAGCGTTGACGCTGCAGTCAATGTTACTACTGCTCGAAATTTTCGATTTGTGACGCTTTATGTCTTAATTTTTTTTTTTTTTATCCGAATGGGTTGGACTAGAGTTACAGCCGATGAGAGTGCGACCAGGTGTAGGTAACCGGTAGGAAGGTGCATCTTGAGTCCTACATATCTCTCTATCTATCTATCTCACTTACACACTTTATCTCTCACTCAGTCTTCATTTAATTCGGGCACAGTTTGTCTGCGTTATCTTTCCACGAAATGCCACCCAAAATGTTCATCTTTATATGCGCCGACAATGTTCATATCGATGGGGAGCAGTCCACAGTCCCAGTAGTGCTGAGTGCTGAGAGAAAGTGACGACGCATAACTTTCATTCAAGAGAAAAGATCAGCAACAACAACTGCAACACCAGCAGCAGCAGCAGCTACAACAACAAGAACAAGCAAAACAATTATAAATCCGATGCGGAACTATCTTTAAGGGATACGATTTTGCGTTTGACATACAAGGATTTAACTGTCTTTCTAAGTCTTTGGGAAATTTTTGGAAATTCTTGAGAACCTTTTAGTTTAATGTTATCTTTATAATTGACTTTTATGTCGATAAGAAATTTTGTGTGTGTTAATAAATAAAACAATAAAATGAAAAAAAATAAAAAAATAAATTATTTTTTACGTTTAAATTTTATTTTTGTAATAGAATAAATTTTATTTAATTTTTTAAATTTATTTTTACTATTTTAAATTTAACAATTTTTATTTTAATTTAATAAATTTTAAATTATTTTTTTTATCAGTTTGTTATTACATATTTTATTTTTACTTTTTTAAATTTTATAATATATTTTAATTTAAAAAGTTTATTTAATTTTTGTAATTTTTTTTTACTTTTATTTTTTTTAATTTTTGATGAATTTGAATTTTTTTTTTTTAGTTTTTTAATCTTTAATAAATTTTATAAATTTTTGTAATTCAATGTATTTTTTTATTATATATTTTATTTTTACTTTTTTTTAATTTCATAAATTTTATTTATTTAATTTTTGTAATTTTTTTTACTATAAAACTTAATTTTTTTTTTAATTTTTAATGAATTTGAATTTTTTTTTTAGTTTCTTAATCTTTTATAAATTTTATACATTTTTATAATTCAATGTATTTTTTTAGTATATATTTTATTTTTACTTTTTTTTAATTTCATAAATTTTATTATTTAATTTTTGTAATTTTTTTTACTATAAAACTTAATTTTTTTTTTAATTTTTGATAAATTTGAATTTTATTTTTTTAGATTTGTAATCTTTAATAAATTTTATAAATTTTTATAATTCAATGTATTTTTTATTATATATTTTATTTTTACTTTTTTTTAATTTTATAATTTTTTTTTTTAATTTAATGAATTTTATTTAATTTTTGTAATTTTTTTACTGTGTTAAGTTTTATATTTTTTTGTAATTTAATGAATTTATTTATTTTTTTTTTTTAATCTTTTTAATCTTTTAAATTTTATAAATTTTTTATTATTTTTTTTTAATTTTATAATTTATTTTAATTTTATTTTATTATTATTTTTTTTTATTGTTTTTATGTTTTTTTTATATGTTTATGAATTTTGTCATCGTCAGCTTAACTTGCAGAAAAGTCAACAACATAGTAAATCAAGTCGCATCAGTTAGTCAGCGACTTAGTAGTCGTAGTAGTGGCACTGACTAGCCTTTGCCTTTGCTAGTGACTCTTTAGCACACAGTGCCACGCCCATGTCATTTCTCATTGAGTTTGATTGCCACAACGCTAAAATCAAGGCAGATCTTGGACAAGGGCTTGGCATATGCCATCTGCTTTTTTTTCCCACTCTCACTCTCTCTCTCTCTCTTTTATAAGTTTTGCAAAACTGGGCGTGTCACGCATATACAGCATATTCATGATGAGCTTTAACATCATTATTATCATTGTCAGCATTATGCTTATCATTGTTGTTGTTGGCATTTATACTGCATAAATTGGCGCCATTTTGAAGGCAATTAATTTAAATATTTCTTAGCGTTAATTGCACAATGACAAAGCTTCTCAACGTTGTCATTTCGGACAGTAGCCAACGGCAGTCGACGCCTTCCATGTCTTCATCTTTTTTTTTATTTGCTGATTAAACAACAGTTAAATACAACTTGCTGCTGCTGCTGCTGTTGCTGCAATGCTTGCCACCTGTCGCCTACTGCTGCCGCTTAACGCCTACCTTGCCACGCCAAAAGCACACACACAAAATATAAACAACAGCGAGAAGGCAGCGGCAAGTTGTCAAGCGCAACTAGTAGTAGCAGCATCCAACAAAAAATAACAACAACAACAACAAGAAAAACAATGCAAACAATTTTTTTTTTTTTTTGTTGTGCTAAGACGAAGTTTGCATACTCTATCTCTCTCTCTGTCTCTCTTTTATTCGCTCTGTCTTGCTCTGCATACAAATTTGAAATATATTTTATCTTTTGCATCTAACTTTCATTTCGCTGATGATCTTAACTTACATTTTGCTTTATATTTTGAAATATTTGAAATATTTTTGTTTTATTTTTTTACCAACAGCAAACGTAATGCGCAATTTGTGAAACTTTAGAGTCTGCTGCTGCTGCTGGCCAAAAGCCATTGAAAGCATCAGTCGTCGTCGTCGTCAGCGATTGCCCAGCGACTGTTTGTCTATTTGTTTATGGCCTTAAGCTGCTGTCGACGTCGACGTAGACGCCGACGCCGACTGCCTTGTCAATAAGTGTGGGAAAAGCCAACAAAAAAGCTAGACGCGCCTCACGATCGTCACGAGATCGTCACAATTGATCAAAGGCAATTCTCTAATGAAAGAAAGCGCGCAGTGACAGCATAAAAGAGAGAGAGAGAGAGAGAGAGAGCGAGAGAATAGACAAAAGGATAAGGACCACCCAAAATGGGGGTTTGCATTTCCAGGAAAATCATTGCCAGGAGTCTCAACGATTAGTTGTCCATAGCTAATTAATATGTGGATGAATTTTTGCCACAATTGTTGCGCCATCAAGGCAACAGTAAAATTCCAGGAACACACACAAACAAAAAAAAGCAACAAACAACAACAACAAACAATGCACAAAAATAATTAAGTTGTTTTCGGGGTCATTATTTTTCACGGCTTTTGTCGGCACAAGACACACAACAACAACAATAACAACAACAAGAAGAACAACGAGAAGCAGCAAAAGCAGCAGCAGCAGCAGCAACAGCAACAGCAGCAGCAGCAGCAGCAGCAGCGGCAGCAGAATATCCTGCAACAGCTGCTGTCCACTCCAAATTGATTTTTGTGCATCCTTCAGGCGCAACGAATGTGGCGTTTACAGTGATTTGTTCTTTCGATCAAGCGTACGTGTTTAAACGTGTTCGTGCGTGTTCAATTGCATTGCATTGTCTGCAAACAGCTTCAACTTCTTCTTCATCTTTTACTTCTACTCCATGCGCTTACTCTTGTGGCGGCGGTCCATGTCAAAGGTCGGGCAGCTGATGTGTTTTGCTCATGCCATGGCGTCATTCTGACGCGTCGAATTTTGTTGGCGCCAAAAACTTCAGAAAAAAAAAAAATTAACTACAAAAAATTTTTGTGCATCCAATTCGCACTCCATAAAGTCCACAATTTAATGTGAAGATAAACGCTACAAAAAAAAAACAACAATAACAAAAAAACAAAAATAAAAATTAATAAGTGCTGGTAAATGCAAGATGCTGCCACACACAGTGCTACACAGTGTCAGGCAAGGAATGCAGGGGTGCAGCGCCAAAGGTGGCGCCCAATTTGCCGCCTTTTGTAGTTTGTTGTTGTTGCTGTTGTTGTTGTTTGTAGTCTGACGCAATAATTAAGTCATTTAAATTATTAGATGACAACAACAACAACAACAACAACAATAAGCAGAACAAACAAACATACAGTGAAAAAAAAAATAAATAAATAAAAACTCATTGCTGACTTTTGACTATTTTTGGTTATTCTACTTGTTGTTCTTGTTGTTGTTGTTGTTGTTGTTATTGCAGTTGCGTCTCGCCAAATCCTCGAGAGAATTTTTCGTTTTTGATTCGTTTTTCTATTATTATTTTTTTTTTTTTGGGAAAAACTGCTACGGCACGTCGCAGGTTTTTCACACGTTTGCGTTTTTTCCCCTCGCTTACTTTCAAGACACGGCGACAACTTGACGCATGTATCACATACACATATACATAGAGAGAGAGAGAGAGAGAGATAGAGAGAGACACGATCTGCTTATGATTCGTGCAGCAGTTAATAAGTTTCCACATTTTATGCAAGTGTCGTTAAAATGTTTTCATTACGCGTATTTTCTACTCAAGGGACCAGCTGGGAAATTTTACACGCTTAAGTGCTGAGCACCAAAAAAAAAAAAAAAATGCCGAGTGCTGAGTGTAAGCAAATAACTGTAAATTGATGGAAAATTCACATTCATTGAAAAACGTTACCAAAAAAAAAATGTACAACACGTGCCCGACGTTTCATCTGATCCGGTTCCGGTGACGTTGATGGTGCTGGTGCTGGTGCTGGTACATTGACTTTTGCCAGACACTATATTATGCTAAACAACAACATTTGTATCTTTAAGTAGGGCTCACTATATATATCTCTCTCTCCTTCTTTCTCTGTCGCTCTCCCACTCTCTCTGCCTCTTGCTGTCCGTCGATCTTCACTAAGCCCCTGTTTGGTTTTCTTTAGTGTTTTTAGTCCTTCCTCTTTTACCATGTCTACTTCTACTTCTACTTCTAGTTCTTCGTCATTCTACTTCTGGTTCCTCACTCAAGTGGCGTGTCGTGTGGCAAAGTAAATTGCTGTTTTTGTATATAACTAAATCTGTCTTAAGTGATATACGCAATTTACTTTGGCTTCGTTTTAAGTAACTAATTTTGATCTTAAGTTACGAAAAAACATTAAGAATTCATTTTCATAAATTTCAATATATTTTAAAGAATTTGATTTTATAAATTTAAATTATTTTTAGAACATTTTGAAATAAATTTGTAGACCAAAAGTTGGAAATTCAAATTTTATATCAATTTATATTTTTAATATTGATCTTAAGTTACAAAATAAAATTACAAATTTGATTAAAAAAAATTGTAAAATATTTTTACAATATTAAAAAATTTTTCAAAATTTTTATTTATATTTTTAATATTAATCTTAAGTTACAAAATAAGATTAAAAATTTGATTAAAAAAATTGTAAAATAGTTTTACAATATTTCGAAAAAAAATTTGTGAGTCGCACTTTTAATTTTATATCACAATTTCCGTTTTATGAAAAAAGGGTTTGATTTAAAAATTTTTGAAAAATTTTGAAAATTTTTGAAAAATTTTGAAAAATTTTGAAAAATTATGAAAATATTAAAAAAAAATTTAAATAATTTTTAAAGAAATTTTAAAGAAATTTTAAATCGAATTTTTTTTTTATTTTATTTTTATATGTAAATAAATTATGCAAAACTTATTAAAAGTAACTAATATTGTTCTTAAGCTAAAAAATAATTTTTAAGTTTGTTTTAAACATTTTCAAATGTTTTCTAAAAAAAATTCAAATTCATAAAATTTCTAAAATTGAACAAAAAAAATTTTAAATAATTTTTATTGCATATTAATGATTTCAATTTTTACTTTTAATTAATACAATTTTTTGCTTTATATATTGCAATAATATTTTCTGCCGACTTCAACTTTCTTTCACTCTTAACTTAATTTTTCTCTGTCTCTTTCGCTCTCTTACTATTTCTACTACTTTCTTACAAGTACTTATTATTCTACTACTAGTAATTTCGGTCTAGTTACCAAATATTGTTAACAAACAAAATGGCTTTCACTTCCATTCACACACACACACACACCTATGACTTACGCTTGGCTGCCCCTCAGCACACCCCGACAAGAGTCAAGTTATGGCTATGGCCGCAGTTTGCGCACTTCCGGAAGCATAAGCAAAAGTCGCAGTCAAAGTCAGAGTCAAAGTCAGAGTCAAAGTCAGAGTCAAAGTCAAAGTCAGTGTTAGAGGCAGCGACAGCGACAGAGGCAGAGGCAGTGCCGCAGACCGCCAGCGTTGCTACAGTTGATGATAATGCATTATGCATTCCGGCTCGGCAGTTTTTTTTTTTTTTTTTTAGTTTAGTTTTTTTCTCATTTAATTGTTATTAGGAAAGAAAAAAAAAAGCACTTTAACTATGCATCAACAGCAGCCGCAGCAGCAATAGCAGCAGCAGTCTTTGCAAGACATAAAGAGAACTTTTACACCTCTGCATTTACCTGTACATTTTACCTTTATCTTTACCTTTACTTTTACCCCCATTCAATAGTTGCCGCAGCAGCAACAGCAACAGCAGCCAAGCATGCGAAGATAATTTCAACATTTTAAAGGCACTTAACAGCTCCAAAAAAAAAAAAAAAAAAACCAAAAACAAAAATGAATAAAAAAAAAATACTACAACAACTAGCCAAAAAATATGCGCGCTCATAATTTTTTGAAACATATTTCTCGCACTCTCTCTCTCTCTCTCTCTCTCTTTCTCTTGGCACACGGGAAATATAAATTGTCGGCGAGGGGTAAAAAAAAAAAAATTCTACACTGTCATCAAAGCGTAACTAAACGCCCATTTTTCTCAGCTACAGCTACAGCTTCAGCTTCAGCTGCGATCCGTTGCGATGTTACGTTTATTTTTTTTTGAGTTTCAAAATTTTTGTTTTTGGGTTGTTCGGTTTGGTTTTTTTTTTTGGCCGCGTCCATTTTCGGTAGTTATTAGTGGCATATTTTGGCCTAAAGTGCGTGAACCATGTCGAAAAAGTGGCTGAGCAACAAAATTTATTGTTTAGTGTAGTGAACTTAACAACAAAATGGACCTCCCCATGCGTCGATGACGGCGATAGAGACGGTAACCAGAGAACAGACTCTAAGAGACGGAGAAGAGTTGGGAGGGGGAGGGGAGTAAAGAGATGTAGACATAGCAGACACGCAACATTCGATGAGGCAGCAGGCAACACAAAATATTAACGCCTCGAGCAACTACAAACAGCAACATGAGCAGCAAGAGCAACAGCAGTTGATCAGTGGTAACTGTTGTTTTGGTAGAAGCAACAGAAAAAAAAAAAACCAAACCTCTTACCTTATTGGCCAAGTCGACCACCATCATCGACAAAAAAAAAAACTGAGACAGAGAGAGAGAGAGAGAAAAAAAGTCTCAATGTCAGAGAGAGAGAAAAAGACAGGAGAAGGGAGATTGAGACTTGAGACGCAGCCTGATGATGATGGCGTTGATTATGGCTTATTTTCAAATCTCTTTTCATACCTCCTTTCTACTTCTTGGAACTGGCCAAAGCAAATTATGTGAAGTCATCTCAATGGCAGCAAAACCAACAGCAACAGCAATTGGAATGGGAGCAGCAGCAACAGCAACAGCAGCAGCAGCAGCTGGTGTCTAGATGCTGCCAGTGGGTGTGGATTGTATATTAAAAGCAACTGCTGCAATTTTAAAGAAAGATTCCTTAGATTATGCCAATCGACAGTTTCTAAGCATTCTAAGCATACAACTTTATGCTAACGGGTCACATACAACTAATAATCGTGAATTTGCCACAAGTGGCATCTATAAAAATTAAGTTTATTTGCCTTAATTATAAGCAAGCGACTTTATTTTGCTCGTTCATGCCAAAAATCATATCAATTAAGGGAATTTTTTTTTTGATCACTTTACAACTCAAGGCTTTAATTTTAAAGCTAAAATTGATTTCATTTTTGATATATTTTTTTTTATTTTACAAAAAATTTTTTTTTATTTATGATTAATATTTTATATAATTATTGAAAATTAAACAGAATAAATAATAAAAAAAGGAATTGAATTTAAGTTATTTATTTATTTTAATTTTAAATCTAAAAATACGTTGATTTAATTTTTGATATTTTTTTTTTATTTATGATAATTATTTTATATTATTATTGAAAATTGAAAAGAATAAATAAAAAAAGAAATTGATTTTTTTTTAGTTATTTATTTTAATTTTAAAGCTAAAAATACGTTGATTTAATTTTTGATATATTTTTTTTTTATTTTATAGATTTTTTTTATGATTAATATTTTATATTATTATTGAAAATTAAACAGAATAAATAAAACAAAGAAATTGAATTTATTTTAGTTATTTATTTTAATTTTAAATCAAAAAATACGTTGATTTAATTTTTGATATATTTTTTTTATTTTATAAAATTTTTTTTTTTTATTTATGATTAATATTTTATATAATTATTGAAAATTAAACAGAATAAATAAAAAAAAGAAAAAAAATTGCATTTTTTTATTTAGTTATTTATTTAGATATTTATTTATATTTATATATTAATATTTAATATTATCATTAAAAATTAAACAAAATAAATTTGAAAATATTTAAAAGGAATTTTTTATAGAAATTTTTATTTATTTTATTTTTTTATTTATTGAAAATTAAATATAAATAATTTAAATATTTTAAAAAAATACAATTTTTATTTTTTTTATTATATTTTAAAAAAAAATTGTAAACATAATTATTATAATTATATATAATATTATTATTGCAAATAAAAAAAAACAAATTAAATTTTGCAAATATTCTATTTGTATTTAAAATTTGTTTGTTAAGCAAAAGAAAATTAATTTATATAAAAAATATATATAAATTAAATATACAAATTAACTAAAGTTAAACAAGAATTTCATGATTATATTTCACAACTCATTAAATCATTAAAAAAATTCGAAATTAATTGCTATAAAAATAAAGCGAATTTTGCTTAATCTTAATTAGATCTGTAAATACTAATAGCATAAATTTCATAAGAATCATAAATATTTTGAATTTCTCATGCTCATTTTTGTGAGTTAGAACTTTGAATCGTTCACACAACAGAAGAAATGGGGAATTACTTGCAAAAGATCATTAGAGTGCAGAAATTTAGGTATCATAAGATTCGCTTATCTGGCCAAATGATCGTGCTGATCTATAGAATAATCGAACAAACATTTACAATATGCCAGTATAATCGACTCATGTCATGCCCATTATACAGTGTTGCTGCCTCCCACACTATAGCATATACTTCTCTCTCCATCTCTCTCTCTCTCTTTTTACTTCTCTTTCTTTGCTATGTTCAGCTGCTGCTATGTAATCTCGCTCCAAGTGATCGCAGATCTGACTAACAGATCGAAGCGTAAAATCGAGTGCAATAAAATTGCTAAGGCAGCGCTCAGCAAGTGTCCAACAATTGTCTGTGTGAGTGAGTGAGAGAGATAGAGAAAGAGAGATATAGTTAGACGCGAGCTGCGCATGATCGTTGCGATGATCGGCGCGAATGCGAATGCAACACGAAAGCAGCAGGCGCAGCAGCTTGAGAAGTTGCTGTTCTACAGACATTGTATAGCATAGCGTAGCGGAACTAGTAACATTTTTGCACGGCGCATTAGCACACACAGCTACAACAACAACAACAACAACAACTAGAATGAAGCATAACAAACATTATGGCTGAAAAGACTAACAGCAAGAACTGACTGAGATCGAGATGACAGAAAGAGAATCTTGAACACAAAGTGTTGCAAATTTTTATTTGGAAGCAATTTTCACACCCTGTGCGACATTCAGGCAAACAACAGGACAACACCGAAGGCATCTGAGGCCGTAAAACGAACCCAAAATCCCGATATTGACCCCTGCAGGACATTCGGGCGGGCAATGCTCACTGCTCACTGCTCAATGCTGACTGCTGACAGGACACAGCGTGGCGAATGCAACTGTTGACAACTTCATGGAGCGTTCGTCAGTTTTGTTTGCCAAGTTACCAAGTTGCCGTATGCCATTTGCCGTTTGCCATACGAGTTGCAAATGATGCCCAAATGATTGCAGACCATATAAATTTCGATTGTAACTGATTAGTAGAATTTTTTGATCTTTAGTTTACCTGAGCATTGCTGCAACGCCTACCCCCAGGGAGAGTCCCCGTTGCATAGAGTCAGCATTTTAGTTGCGCTTAGCTCAGCGATTATTTGCAATTATGAGCTGAGATTTTACAGCTTAAACTGACGCCTCAGAGTGTGAGCGAGAGAGAGAGAGAGACAATAATGGTTTCTCCCTAAGATCAATGATAAATGTTAGAACTACTGTAACTCCCCCTCAACACTTTTTGGATTAAGTTGACTTTCTGACTTGTTTCATAATCACCTGCAATTTCTGGCCATAACCATAACCATGACCTTGAACTAAAATAATTATAAAAAAAAATAAAAATATAAAATGAAACAAAATAGGAAAAATAAATGAATTTTGCATTCCAAGGACAAAACATTTGCCGTTAGTTGACCTTCATTGTAGCGCATTGTCAATGTTAATGCCTCTGGGGGGTTTGTGGGTGTTGTGGTGCTGGTGGTTCTGCTGCTGCTGCTGCACAATGTGGTTTGCTCAATGTTTTGGTATTGTGTGGCGTTGCGCTATGGTTTTGCTATGCGCTGCCGTTTCTGTGACCTTAGACAATATAATATTTTTTGATGGATTGGTTTCCATTTCCATTTCTAATTTCCAACAACAGCATAGCAGCTCAAGGTCAATTAGCTCAAAAATCGAATTCGCCACGACTCGTTCTTGTTCGCGTTGTGGCTGTGTCTGTGTTTGTGTTTATGTTTTTGTCAGTGTCTATGTTTTGCGGCTAACCATATCGCATGGTAATACCAATTTATATAGCCTTCATTATGGCCAAATTAAAACAGCTCATCGTCCATTACTCAACGAACGAAACGAGCAAATAGCGCGACTTTATGAGCTTCGCGTCTACAGCTCTAGATCGACGCTGATCATCATACATCGTAGAACAGCAAAACGGCAGTGCAGAGAGAGAGAGAGAGAGAGAGAGTGAGAAAGAGAGAGAGAGAGAGAGAGATAGAGCTTGTATTACCTACAGCGGTTTTTATGATTTGTTTACTCGACTGCCGTGCAACATATTGTCTCTATATGCGTGTGTGTGTATGTGTGTGAGATTCTGTTCTCATCATTTGGATTTTCCGCAGCAATAAAATTAATAAGAACGCGCTAATTTTGCAGCTAGGCAACATCTACGACTAAGGCTACGGCCCTCTGTTCCGCCCGTCTGTTGCCTAAGCAAATAGCTGATGTTATGCTTCTCTAACTCTTTAGAAACCTCCTCACAGCAGACTGCTGTGCCAATATTTGCACAGGCTGCGGCTCTAGCCTCAGCTGGAACGCCATTTTCTATATCTCTATGTGTATATTTTAGTGTACGTGTGCGTGTGTCGTCTTTAATGACATTTATGATCATTTCACGAGGATCATTGCAAAAGAAAGAGAGAACGAAAGACACATAGCTGCATAGCCTTAAGTCCTCAAATAATGGCCCATTAATAGACTGACATAATCTTTAAAAATACATTTAATTCATTGAACAACAAATGCAATGTAATAATGACGACAACGATGATGACGACGACAGCGTCAACGTCGAATGTGCTAGAATGCAATGGCAATATATGTATACAATACAATGTGCATATAAGTAGAAAGAGAGTAGTGGATCTTCAGCATACAAGTCGAACAACTGTCATGCAATAGGTGCAAGCGGGCGCGCGCATGCCCAAAATGCAGTCGACTTGTCCAATTAGTTGGCGCAGCCAAAGCAGCGACGCAGAGCAGAGCATTGAATGTGTGTGCGTGTGAAAGAGAGTGTGAGTTAAGCAGCGCGAGCATGCATGCATGCGTATGACTGTGTATGTGTGTGAGGTAAGAGCGTGAGTTTTTGTTCTACTAAGTACATAAGGTGACGCTCACTCCGAAACATTATTTACTCCGAATACACTCGCTGAGGCGAATGGAAAAATTTGTGAATGGAAAATGTAAATGTATGTGGAAAATGCATATTGGAAATTTTATTTATGTTGCGTTAATAATTATTTTATTAGCTAAAAATAAAAGTAAAATAAATAAGTAAAAAATTGATTATAAAATATTAAATAAACTAATATGAATACTGTAATTTTTAAGCATTATTTCATCATAAAAGGCAATTTAACATTTCTACATTCACGTAATATATAGTCTTAAAAATTAATCATTTGGTTTTAGTTTATTCTTGATAGAAGTAAACTAAATTTTTATTATGATCAAATATTATTACAAAATTGTTATTAGCCACTAATAATAGCCTTAAGTTGTTTTTTCTTTCCATTTCGTACAAAATAAATAAATATAGCCTAAAGCTGTTGATATGGTAATAAACCGTTATTGAAATTTGTGTGAAATTGTGCAAAATCAATGTAATTAAGTGCACAAAGTGTAAGCATAAATTACTAACAAAAATAAATTCCATCAATTCATGGCAAAACGATCGTATCGCATACCGAAAACTGCAGGCAAAACATTTCCAATATTTCCGCCATTTCTTATTGGGCGCAGGCCAGTTTATATACCTAAGCACATACATCAACTCACAATACTAATGCACCCACACACACACATAAGTCTCTGCGCATAAGCATACAGAGAGTACATACACTCTCTTCACACGACAGCTGCTCCAAACGTTACGCTCTCTTTCTCTCTCTCTTGCCTGCTAAGTACACAGCTAGCTGCACTCTTCACACGCACGCTTTTCTTACGGCAAGCGGTGAATTGCTCCTCCTCCACGATCGTTAATCGTTCGTCGTAGCAGCAGAGCGACGGCAATAGTAGCAACAGCACTAGCAGCGCATTGATACATGCTGAAGGTAGTGACAATTACATGCAATATGCAGCAGAAAGTTAATATTGTAATTATTAAATACATAAATATTTAATTTTTACATTAAACTATAATAAAATTATTTTTATATATTTATAAAAACTTTAAAATTTTAACTTTAGCAATACATAAAAGTATAATTTTATATGAAAACAAAATGTAGATAATTATTTTACCACTGGGTAACGCATCTATGTGCATAAACACGAAGCAACAATTCGGCAATTCGTGTGACGACGACGGCAAAGACGACAACAACGATGACGACGACGACAGCGACCGTCATGTCGAGGCTCGAGCCTCTAAATTGGAGTCTCTGGTTGGTTGTCGGCGATCCGCTTGTTGGCTGCGACTCTCGTCCGTCAGTCTCTCATTCGCCTCTCGTATTCGCTGTCGTCAACACACACGCGCACGCAGCCGATAGCAGCAGCATTAAGAGTAGCAGCAAGAGCAGCGACAGCAGCAGAAGCAGCAGCTGAACAGGTTTAAATCTATTTGTTGAATTTTGTTGAGTCGAGTCGACTCGAGTCTTGATCGGGCCAGGTAAAAGAACGCGCCGTGTGTTTCAGTTATGCGTTGGCACTGAACCGGGTAACAATCTTTCACTCCTCCGCTCCGACAAATCGTCGCGTAAACTATTATAATACCTAACTCTACTATGTAGAGCAAATTGAAAGTGTTTGAAGATTTTATAATAATACGAATTGTTTTCAATAGTAAAACTGTTTCAAGTTTTTTACAAGTGAAACAACAACAACAACAACAAATTTGAAAATAAATTTTCCAATAAATTAAATCGTGTGATCAACAAAATAAAAAATAAAATGGATCAATAACAAAACAAATAAAATAAAAAAATAAAAAAAAAGATTACAACAAAATTGAAATCAATAAAATGTACAAAAAATTGAATGCAATATCAATAAAATTTCACATGCTAATGATGATTATGCCTCATTTATAGTGCGCTAATTGAACGTGAAATTGCCATAGAAAATATAATATTTAGCTGGGAATCTAATATATTTCCTCTATACCATATAAAATATATTAGTAAATACTTCGATTCAACAATTGACAAAACGTTATACGAATAAATAAATAAGCAAAAGTTTAAAAAAAATTACCAAACAAATCAAATAAATGCCAAGTGACTGACTAACTGGTCAGTAACACTAACATACATACAACAACAACAACAAAAACAACAATTTTAGTATTTGTGCAAAGAAAAATCAAAAAAAAACTTTGCGCCATGGATTTAAGTTACATATTTATCGTATGGCTTTTGGCGCTATGCAGCGCCGACGCCGAAAGTAAACAAAAATCGGGCAGAGGCCGAGGCTCAATGTGGTGGTAAGTAGCATGAAAAACTGGGATACCCTCAAAAAAAAAAACAAAAAAAAAATTATTAGACATAGGGAGGAGAGTAAGCAGAGTGCAGAGAGAAGAGATGAGCTACTGCTGACATTGAAAATGTCAGTAAAGATATGCGCCCACGCAACATTTGCATAAATCAACAACAAATCGAATCAGACAATTAGCGGGCGGGCGAGAAGAACAAGCGCAAACAGACAGAGTCAGAGATAGATGCAGAAAGAGAGAGCGAGAGAGAGAGAAAGAGAGGGGGAGCGACTGAGCTAAAGCCAAAAGTCACAGTAAACAACAGCAGTAACAGCAACAGCAACAACAACAACAAGCAGAACAAACTTTAAAGGCACGCGCCAGTAGCAGCCGCAACAACAGCAGCGACTATTGCAGCAACCGTTAAGAAAGCCACGAAAATTAACGCAAGCGACAAAAAATAAAGTTGAAAAAATTTCTCAAGCTAAGATCTTGAGTTTATCTGCTTCTTGCTATTGTTATTGTTGCAGCACGCACAATGCGGAAGCCACACAAAATGCAGTAAAAGCAACAGCAACAACAACAACAAGTAAAAACGTTGATTGAAAGCTATTAAAAATTCTGAGCGCGCTTACAAGTTTTTGTTTTTATTTTTCACTGCTGTGACACAGATTATTGTTGGGGCCCAGCAGATGCTTCAAATGAAAAATGAAAAACGGAAAACGAAAAAAAAATAAAATTGAGGCGCATCTGCAGAAGCAGCAGCAGCAACAGCAGCAGCAACTGTTGCTGCTATTAAAGTTAAGTTCGTTGTCTAAGTCTTTTGTTTTTTTTTTGGGCAGCGAGTTGAAAGCACAAAAAATACAAGCAAAGTTTCAATTAAAATTTAAAATTATTTCAGCTGCGTTTTCATAATGTTAATAACAAAAAAAACAAAACTCAATAGCAACAACAACAACAACAAAAAAATGCCCTAATAATTTTTTATAACGGCATAAATTTAAAAGTTCGATAAAAAAAAAAAATTCATTTTCGTTCGATGAAGCAAAAAAAAAAAAAATTAAATAAAAAAAAAAAGAGTTTGCTGGCCGCTGCTGGCCGACGCATAAATCTTGTGGCATTGATTTTAATCCGCCTGGGAATTAGGGGAATCTACAACGTAAATCGCTACGGAAATTGCCGACGCATTTTTTATTGGTTTTTTTTTTTGTTTTTATTAAATGTTTTTTTTTTTTTTCTGTTGAACTTTTTGCACAGTTCAACGAGTTTTATTTTAACATTACGCAATTGTTTAAAATATTTTTTTTTTATATATAAAAAAATATATAAATATTGGCAGTATAAACAAATGAAATTTTTGTTCCCAGGGCAATCAACATTCAATTGAATTTTTGCATACATAAAAATGTTTTATTTATTTATTGTTTAACAATGCAACAATAATTTGTAACGAGAGCAGCATGTAAAAATAATAATAAAAAAAAATAAAGTAAATAATACTACTTAAAATGTATATTAAGTATTCACTGTTAGTATTATAAATAAATAGAAGAAGAAAAAAAATATAAAAAAAAAAGATGACAGCAAATGGCAGCGAGTGCCGACAAGTGTCATCAAATATTTGTCAGTGTATAGAGTTGAGTGTGTGTCTGTGTGTGTGTTTGTGTGTGTGTGGTGCATGCATGAGTAGCAGCGGCAATTGACGTGCTCAACAAAAAAAGGAAAAGCCGCAAGTGAAAAACCAAAAGAATAATAAAAAAAAAAAAAAAAACAACAAAACTCAAAACGCAAGTCAAGTGGAAATAAACATAATGCCAAAAAAAAATTGACAACAACAACAACAACAATAACAACAACAACAAATACAAATAATGTAAAAATGTTGAGCCGTCTTTTGGTTACTTTGTTTTTTTTTTGTGCGTGTCCAGCTGCTGGAGATTCCCTACACACACTCTCTCTATCTCTCTCTTTCTTGCTCTGCTGCTGCTCCTCAATGCACGCTTGTAATTAAGGCGCAAAAAAAGCAAGTGAAGCATTAAATAGTCTTGCCACGCCCACAATATATTTCTCAGCCCACTTATTAATTCTTTACAATTTTTTTTTTTTTTTTTTTTTAACGACTTTCTTTTCATATTTTAATTCTTTTTCTTTTTCTTGTATTTTTTTTAGGGGCATTGCCAAGGTCGGCGAACCGAATAATATTTCACCAATTAGCACTGGCATTATGTATATAGATCCTGCCATACATTCAACATTACGTCGCAAACAGCGACGTCTTGTGCGTGATAATCCGGGAGTATTGGGTGCCTTGGTCAAAGGCGCCAATATGGCGATCAGTGAATGTCAACATCAATTTCGTAATCGTCGCTGGAATTGCTCAACGCGTAATTTTTTGCGTGGCAAAAATCTTTTTGGCAAAATCGTTGATCGTGGTAAGTATAAAAAAAAAAAAAAATGAAAAATAATTTTTTAATAGTCTCAAACACTTTTTCCTTGCCATTATCAGTGACATTTCATATTGAAAAAATTTGTGTAAAAATTTTCAATTGCTTACAAAATGAGTTGCTCATCGTTCTGCCACACAGCAAGTGAAATATGATATGTAATCTCTTGTCAGTTCTTGACATGCCTTGACATGCCCAAAAAAAATTTATGCTTGTCAACGCCTACTATTTGCTGCCACTGCTACTTGTAGCACAAATTAATTTTCATAGCTGCTTGTTATTCTTTATTTATGTTATGAAATGTCACATTGCCTGCTTAGTGTATCTTCTTCTACTACTTGTCGTTGTTGTAATCTGAGCATTCTTCACTTTGCCACATGTTGCAAAGCCACTTTCGCTGTCTTCTTGTCAACGAGTTGCATATGTATTGAACAATGCATAAGCCTTGTTTTAGGCTATTCAACTGACTCGCTGCACTTGCTCCACTTGCATTTCAACATGTTTATGCTAATTGCTGCAGGTTGGCAGCACTGCTGTTGCAGCTACCTCTGCAACTGCAACTGCATTCAAATCAATCAAATTCGCTTGTTGTTTGTTTTACTTGTTGCGCCTGCTGTGACAGCTTGCAGTTTTCAGATCCCAGGCGACACTTTCTGTGCTCCCCGGTGACACTCGTCACTCTCTATGAGTCAGTGTCTGTCTGTTTTGTCTGTCTTGCTGTCTGTCTGTCTTGTCTGTCTGTCTGCCTGTTGTCAACAATAATTTTCATATAAATGTAAACAGCAGCAGCCGCAGCAACAATTGCTTGCCCCTTGCCATGTTTTTCTTTTGAATTTGCCAAAAATTTGTCCTGCCGCTTTTATTAGCTACTGAAACTGCAACAATTGCTACCTGTACAGCGACTATATATATACACTATATATATATATATATATATCTATGTATATTTTTTTTTTTGTGGGCGTGCGCAGCGTCGCGTGCATGAAATGAAAAACCTTTCACTCGACAGCAACGGCAGCTGACTTTTATAGCCTGCCGTGGCTCTTGACCTTATCAACATCCTTCTTTTTTTTCTTATTTTTATGAGTTGCATCACTCTTGACAATTTTATGGATGCGTTGTTGTTGCAGCCTCTGTTACTGTTGCTGGTGACAGCTTTTTATCGCAGCACTTTCATCGCGCTGCTTTAATGTTGCCCTTGGCCCTAATTAACACCTAGACCATTAACACTTTTTTCTTTATTTTTTTTTTTGGGGTTGGCCATGCACACAAAAAGAGAAAGAGAAAGAGAGAGTGAGAGAGAGTGAGTTAGGGATACAGTGACTGTCAAACTGTGCTGTAATACTCAGTAGACATACATAGTTCTATCTTTCAGTCTTTCACTGAAGCAGCGGGATATTTCTTTAGCTGTGGCTGCTGCTGCTGCTTCATCTTCATCTTCATCTTCTTCTTTTAACTTGTTTTCTAATTGATGACAACTTGTCAATTTGCCATGGCATACGCTTTAATAGGCTCACAAATTGCATATATAGATATATAGATATTACTTAAAGTTTTTTTTGCTTGAAGATTTTTGCGCATTTAAATCATCATCAGCTATGACGAATGCATGGCTAAGGGCAGTGCTACCCCTGCAGTCTTTTATATCAATGTTTAAACTATTCCAGGAACTATTTCAAAATTTTTCTTCTTTCTCTCTCTCTGTCTTTTTGTTGGACTCAAGACTCGATAAGCAGCTTAGCATAGAATTTGCTGCAACTACCTGAAAATAAAGAGCAGCTTCTGCTGCTGCTTGCTGCTGCTGCTTGCTCTCAATTTCAACAGTTTTAGTTGCCACGCCCAGCAGCAGCGGAAATCCGTTTAGCAATTAGCCAAAAAAAAATAATAAAAGGAGCATTATGGAGCAATGCCAGCAGCAAGAGAGAGAGAGAGAGAGAGAGCGGTTGGGGGAAGTAAAAGCTACTCAGATTACAAGCACAAACATTTTGGTGGGCGTTGTTCCTGTTGTTGTTCCTGTTGTTGTTGTTGTTGCTTTGTTTTTTTTTATTTGTGGCAGGCAAATTAAAGAGTATCAGGCGACACACCCACACAGACTATATTCAATGAGTGTATGAATCTTTTGTGAGTGTTTGTATGAGTACATTCACTGCTCCACACATTGCACAATGTTTTTTTTTTTTGCTGCTTTTTGTTTTTTTTTTATTGTCTTTTGTTCTGCGAAACATTTGCTGATTGTCGTTCTTGTGTTTACACGACATAAAAAACAAAAAGAAAACGTAAGAACTAAAGGTAGATAGTGAGAGAGAGAGAGAGAGAGAGAGAGAGAGAAAGAGAGACGCACGCACACACTTGTCATGCAATGTAACGCGAATTCTTGCTAAGCTAATCACCAAAAAAAAAAAAAGTCAGAGTCAAATTTGTTGACGTTTGCGCATGCGTTGCGTTGTCAAAGCAGCGCAGAGCAGCGCAAAGCAGCGTAAAGCAGCGCAGCGCCGTGTTCAACCGCCTTCGCTTATCACAGATTAAACATCGCACAATATTTACCTTTTACGTGAAATTATTTAAAGAAAACAAAAATGAAAACGAAATCAACACACACACAGACACACTCACACACACACAGACACAGAGACAGACAGAGAGTGAAACAAACAAACATTAAACGTGAATTGAACATCGCATAGTTAAAATAAATGTTAAATTTGTACAATTTTTGTGGCAGAATTCCAGGAAATCGAAAAAAAAAACCAAAAAAAATTAGGCGGAAGTTACATTGCGTTACATTGTGATTATATTCATTGCTTAGCACAGCTGACAAAACTCTGTCGTGCGTCAATCGTCACCTGCTTGACAGTCAATCACAGCGGCATCAATCAACAAACAGTCTGCAACTGAAGCATTCAACTCACAAACATATTAACAGATCTTTTAGTGATCGTTACAGATTGTTGATTATGATCTTTAGAGATTGTTGGAGATCGTTAAAGATCTTCACAGACTGTTGGAGATCGCTAGAGAGATCGTTGGAGATCATTGGAGATCTATATAGACCGTTGATAATCTTTAAGGATAGTTGAAAATCTTTAAAGATCGCTGGAGATCGATAATGATCACTGATATTCATTTTAGAAATCGTTGGAGATCGTTGAAGATCTTTACAGATTGTTGGAGATCGTTGAAGATCTTCACAGACTGTTGGAGATCGCTAGAGAGATCGTTGGAGATCATTGGAGATCTATACCGATCTTTGATGATCCTTCAGGATAGTTGAAGATCTTTACAGATTTTTGGAGATCGCTAGAGATCGTTGGAGACCATTGGAGATTTATGTTGATCATTGCAGATCTATGTAGATCGTTCATGATCTTTAAGAATAGCTGAAGATCTTTAAGGATAGTTGAAGATCTTTAAAGATCATTGCAGATCGATAACGATCACTGATATTCATTTTAGAAATCGTTGGAGATCGTTGATAATCATTATTGGAGATCTATAGAGACAGTTGATGATCGCTTGGGATCATTGAAAATCTATAGAGATAGTTAGAAATCGCTTAAGATCATTAGAGGTAGCTGGAGATCCTTGGAGATCTCAATAGATCGGTATAGATCGTTGGAGATCTTTAGAGATCCTTGGAGGTCGCTGGAGATCATTTGACATCTATAGAGATCCTTGGAGATCTCTAGAGATCCTTGAAGAACGCTAGAGATCGCTGAATATCGCTGGAGATCCTTTGAGATCCATAAAAATTTTGATTAGAAAAATCAACTAGTTAAAAATCTTGAAAATTGTATTAAAATTACAGCCTTTTGCAGTTTCCAAAAACAAAGCGCAGAGGAAACTTTTCAAGTCTCATTTGATAATTTTTGCGCAAAAAATTACATAGTAAAATTCTTGAGGAAATACCAAAAAAAAAAAACTGAAATTATGAAATAGTTTGTTATGCATATTCATTTGTTAGCAAAACACTCAGAGTATTGAGTGTAGATGCATGCTTGTATTCATGGTTAAATACAGGGCTACCTGAATGCGCGTTCTCTCATATGTCATCTAAATATGTATCTGTATCTGTATGTTGTATCTGTATCTGTAGATGTAAATGTAGCTGTAGCTGTAGCTCTTGAGTTTTTGAGGCAAAAGGCACTTGAAAAATTATCTGCAACATGTAAATTCAATTTTCATTGTTTCTTTATCTGTGATGGTCGCACTAGCTCTCTCTCTCTCTCTTTCGCTCTCTCTCGCTCTAAAGGGTCACTCGAGTGGACAGTGAACTGAAACAGTTGAAAGAGTTGAGAAAGAACTTGGATTGGACAACATGTAGATGGGGCAAAGTGTTAAGTTGGAATTTATAGTTGAGCGTTTAATCTGTGTCAGTTTTCTGCACTCTACGGCTGCTGCTGCTGCTGCTGCTGCTGGCTGTGATAACTTGAAGTGTCATAATTGACCAGTCTTTGGAAGACAAGTGTCATTATTCATAAGCAGAAAGCAGCAACAGCAGCAACAACAGTAGAAACATAAGAAGGAATTTAACTGTTGCCCACGTCGCAATCACTTGAAAACAAGATTGAGATCTTGTCTCTTGTCTTGGGGGGTCGTTATAGTCATCATCATCATTATGTTCATCATTATTATCTTGGCCCCCAAGTGGAACACCCAGAAGGCAAACAAAACATCACTTACAAAATATCATCTATATATTTGCTCATATTCTCTCTCTCTCTTTCTCTCTCTTTCTGATTTTTAGGCTGCCGTGAGACTGGCTTCATCTATGCGATTACAAGTGCCGCTGTGACGCATTCAATAGCTCGCGCCTGCAGTGAAGGTACCATTGAATCCTGCACCTGCGACTATAGTCATCAAACTCGCTCACCACAGGCCAATCATCAGGCAGGCAGCGTTGCTGGCGTACGCGACTGGGAATGGGGCGGTTGCTCCGATAATATTGGTTTCGGTTTCAAATTCTCTCGTGAATTTGTTGATACTGGCGAAAGGGGACGCAATTTGCGTGAAAAGATGAATCTGCATAACAATGAGGCGGGTCGTGCGGTAAGTACATATACATAATACTAGTTTTATTTCTCTCTCTCTCTCTCTCACTCAATCATTATCTTGCTGTCTTGCTTTGCTTCTAATGCATGTCGAGCTTTTGGTTGGCTCGCAATTTACGACTTGCCTAATAAAAATCAACGAGTTGTTGTTGTTGTTGTTGTTGTTGCTGTTTTGCTCTTGTTGCAGATTTCCGCCCCAATTGGCGACTCTGTAACTTGTTGAGCTTAGCTCTGCGCATTGTGCGAGTGGGGGGAAGTATTGTTGGGGGCAGGGTAACCGAGACTATGCAACTGTCTTCTCTATGCACTCGTTTGCGCCCATGTAGCTCGTATATTAAAATCGTTGACAGCTTCTCCAACTCCAACAAAGCAAAAAAAAAAAACTACTACTACAACAACAGCAACAACAACAACAAGAAGCTGCAGCTGCTGCACAGTGGATGAAATTAACTATGGGATGAACATTTATCAATCAATTCAAACGATTGACAGCTAGAAAAAAAAAGAAGAAAGAAATGCACAACGTGTTTTTTTTTTCTTTTTGCCAGCAATGTTTGCTGATATACTGAAATGCATAAAGTCGATAAATCTATCGATATAAATCTATGCCGATAAATTTATCGATAATAAATTGATCGATAATATGCTAAAGCATATCGTACTTATCGTTATAACAAAATTCCCAGCATTAATCTTATGTTAATTTCAAGTACTTGAACTCACAGTTTCTCACACACACACACAACATTTTTACGATGATTGCAACCCACTGTGCAGCATGTTGCCAACATTACAGTTCCGCCTGCTTCCATTACTTCTCATCCAATGCTAGGTTTTTGTGGCCCATAGAAAGTAGCACACACAGCAGCAGCTCCATCAGCTAGTTTTCAGGCTCCTTCAAGCATTAAGCTCAGAGGCTGAGGCTGAAGCTGAAGCTGATGCTGAGGCTGTTGCTGCTCCTGCTTGTTTTGCTGGAGCGCCAGATCTTTGGGGGCCACCATCTGTGTTATTATTTTATTACTTGTTATGGGCTCCAAGCATGATGATCATCATGTGCTGTTGCTGGGCCCCCCAACTGCGTTGATTTCTTACTTTTGGTCAGGCCAATTACAACAACAACAACAACAACAACAACAACAATAGCAGCAATAACATGCAACATGCGCACAGCAAGTTGCAACAACATTTATTGATTTTTAATAACTGCAACAACGTGGCAGGCGGGCCGCCAATCGGTCGAAGCGAGACTAACAGCAAACCACAACAAAAAAAAAAAACGGCAAAATAATTAAGTGAAAAAGATATTGAAGAGAGAAGCAACTCAACAGCCTAATAAAGTCATACTAATGAATCTCTTCTTCTTCTTCCTCTGCTCCTTCTCCTTCTCTCATTGCAGCATGTACAAGCTGAGATGCGACAAGAGTGCAAATGCCATGGCATGTCCGGTTCATGTACAGTGAAAACATGTTGGATGCGACTCGCCAATTTCCGTGTCATTGGCGATAATCTTAAGGCTCGTTTTGATGGTGCCACACGTGTCCAGGTTAGCAATAGTCTGCGACAGAGTAGCAATTCTGTTGCCGTTGTCGTTAGTCCTAATGCTGCTGGTTCACAGAATGTTGTGGGTGGCGTCTCAAATGGTGGCAACGGTTTACCACAGTTGGGCAACGGTTATGATGATGAGGAACGTATGCTTAATGATCATATGCCTGATCTATTGCTGGATAACAGTCATCCGAGTAGTAAACAACATCATCCAAATATGCCATCACCTAATAGTCTGCCGGCAGCTGGCACAAGATCAAGAGGTCATGGTGGACGAGGTCGTCAAGGACGCAAACATAATAGGTAAGGCATTGATTTTTAGAAAATACTAGAAAAATACTAAAAAAAATACTATAGAAATATTAAAGGATAACCAAAAAATAATGAACAAAATATGCGATAAATTCTAAAAAAAAAATATTGAAAAAATACCAATAACAATTCCCAGAAATTATACAAAAAATGTATTTAAAAATACTTAAATGTTAAAAAAAAAAATACTGAAGAATTCTGCAAAAAATATTGAAAAAAATACTGAAAAAAAATACTGAAAAATATAGAAAAAATTCTGAAAAAAATAATCGATTAAAACACTGAAGAAAATGTTGAAAAAAATACTAGAAAAAATACTAAAAAATACTGGAAAAAAAAATACTGAAAAAAATACTGGAAAAAATACTAAAAAAAATACTAAACAATACTGCAAAAAATCCTAAAACAAAATATTGAAAAAAATACGAATAACAATTCCGAAAAATTATACCAAAAATGTATTTAAAAATACTTAAATGTTTATTTAATTATTAAATACTAAACAATACTGCAAAAAATACTGAAAAATACTGAGAAAATACTGAAAAATATAGAAAAAATTCTGAAAAAAATACTCGAATTAAACACTGAAGAAAATGTTGAACAAAATACTGAAAAAATACTAAAAAATACTGGAAAAAATACTGAAAAAAAATACTAAAAAATACTAAAAAATACTGGAAAAATACTAAAAAAATACTACAAAAAAATACCGAAAAAATACTACTACATACTATTAACTTATACATAACTAACGCTTGATTTTCTTTTCTCTTTCGTTTTCTCTCTTGCAGATATCACTTCCAGCTGAATCCACATAATCCAGAACATAAGCCACCGGGTCCCAAGGATATTGTCTATTTGGAGTCATCGCCCAGTTTCTGTGAAAAGAATCTGCGGCAAGGCATTTTGGGTACACATGGACGACAGTGCAATGATACATCACTGGGCGTCGATGGTTGTGATCTGATGTGCTGTGGGCGTGGCTATCGTACACAAGAAGTTGTCGTGGTTGAACGTTGTGCCTGCACCTTCCATTGGTGTTGCGAGGTCAAATGTAAACTTTGTCGAACTAAGAAAATTATACATACGTGTCTATAAGTTTATACACATCTCACTATCTCACTCACTCACACTCTCACTCTTTCTCTCTCTCCCATTATTGTGCTTCTTGCTTGCTCTTTCTAACCGTCCCTATACACATTGTATATGTTATGTATTGTCTACGCTTAGCCTTTTGTTATTAGACATTTAAGAGCTTAGACTAAAATCCTAGTTAAAGTCTCCATAAAATTTACTTCATGCCACACACACACACATAACATAACATAATGAAACCTTTCCTCACTCTTTAGCAGTATTACATACACATATAAATTAAACAGTTAAGCAAGATCGGTAATATATATATTTATATATACAGATCAGACACAATTTATGTGCACTACAACTTCGTTTTGCCCAGTTTTTAGTTCTAGAAGCAGCAAATTTTTTTTTGTAAATTTTATTGCTGTTCTCATTCTAAGCCCATTACGAGTACTTCAACTTATATCAAATATATCATATATCATATACATATACATATATATATATGGCATATATACATATAAATATATTTAATTTTAATTTAAGTTTAGTTTTAGATTTTTTTAAAAAAAAAAATTCTTCGTAGCGCGCTTAAACTCCCTGAAAAAAAAACAAACAGAAAAAAAAACGAAAAAAAAAATTGTACGAAATCATTGAAAACAAGACTGAAATTCAATTGCGCGCAACTTCTCTCTGCTCTCTCACATTCTCATCTCTCGCTCTCTGTCTAACAGCAATAATAGCAAACTAAGTTAATTTCTAGTTATTATTGTTGCTGTTCACGTTAACGTTGGCAGCGTGCGTTTGCTTGCGTTTCATTTTGCCTGGTTAGCAAAACGTACATTAAGCATACGCCGTGTGAGCCCCCACCTCTCTCTCTCTCTCTCGTTATTTCTCTGTGACTTTTGTTCATTCTATTTAATAAATTTGTGTAAATAATTAAGTTAATCATAGTTTAATGAGTGTGTTTAGCATTGAAATTTAATTTAATTTTAAGTCTTTTGTCTTAAGTAAGTACAAGAAATGTACGCTAGATGGCGCCAGACATATACACACAAAAACATACAAATTACTTTTATTTTTATTTTTTTTTTGTTATTTTTGCTTGGAATTTATGAAATTTTTGCACAAAAATATAAATATGAGAGAAAAATTCTTTTTAAAATATTTAAAATACAAAACAGAAAAAAAATTGTAATAAAAAAAAATTAAAATGAATTTTTATTTTTTTGTAATTTATTTATAAATGAAAATGTTTTGCCTTTCGGTTGTGCGTTCTAGGTATTATACTAAATAATTATTAATAATATAAAAATAATTAATAATAATTAATAAATTAGTTAATAATTAAAAATTAGAATTAAAATTCATTTACTTTTAATTAATTTATATTAGCATATAGATACAAGATACAAGTTATGAGATACAAGATACATGAGAGAAAGATACAAATTTTGTAAAGTATTAAAACAAAAAATGCGATTTAAATGAGAAGAAAAAAAAATAATAATAATAATAATATCAAATAGCAAAACAGCAAAAACAACAACAAAATTGCGAATGCGTTTAATGAAAATCAATAAAAAAAAATAAAAACAAAAAACATTTATGGAAAAAAAAACAAAACACAGAAACAAAAACAAAAACAACAATAAAAACAAAACAACAATGTGGAATTTATTTTTGTTGAGCAATTATTTGGTTCAAGTGTGCAGCAATTAGTTGCGCCAACGGATACAACAACGATGCAACACAGAGGGGGAAGTGTGTGGGGAGGGGAGGGGTGAGGGTCATGGCATGGGTCATGGCTGCGCCAAGTATTTCAATATTTGATTTAAGCAGCTCGGTGGCAGTTTCCCAAGCGCATTTTTTTGTGTTGCGGCTGTCAACAACAACAACAACTGCAACAACAACAACAACAAGTAACGAGCGAGCAACAACGACAGTTGCATCTTTTGTATATCGTCGGCGGCGTCTTCAGCAGCTTCATCTTCTACTTCTGCTACTTCTGCCATTGCTCCCCTCCACTGACAATGCGAACGACAATTCCGCGCTGTCAGCGTCCAGCGTCGAACGGCTTTCAACTTTCAGCGACAATCAGCAGGAGCAGTAAGCTGTAGCAGTAGAAGGAGGAGAAGAAGTAGGGGCAACAGTAGGCATTGAGAGGGGCAAGGGAAGGGAGGGGGAATGTAGTGAAAGATCTTGGACATGCAATTGCCTTGGCAACTATGCAACTGACAGGCGACAGATCTAGACGAGGCGGTTTGGCATCGGAATCGACTTTGGAATCGGCTACAAAAGATCAGGCTGAAAGCCACAGTCACAGCCACAGCCACAGTCAAAGCTAAAGCAACAGCAACAGTCAGAGCCAAAGTTAAAGCCAACAACTTCGTCGCCGTCTCAGGCTTTACATTGATCCTGATTCCAGCTACTGATCTGCCGAGTATGAATACGAATACGAATACGAATATAAATACAAATACAACTAAGCAAAAAGTGATCGTGCTACATGTGTCCGCCACAGTTGACAGTTTTGTTTCGCTCTTTGATACGCTGCGTTCCTCTGCGTTGCAATTTCGAATCATTAAATGGGTGGGAAAAGAAACCAACAAAAAAATAAAAAAAAAAAACAATAAAAAAAAATTGCAACTACAAATGAAAAGTGAAACAGCAACAGAAACATCCGGAATGCAAGGAAGTCACATTGCAGATTTGTGATTTCTGTTTCTGATTAGCTGCGCCAGGGGGCAGCGGTTAAATGATGTTCAATCTTGACATATTACGAGCACAAATCTATTTTTGGTCTATTTTTAAATGATTTTTGCCAAGAGAGAAAAAAAAAATTGTTTATCTTATCGATCGAATGGAATTTAAAAGCAATTAAATCGAAGAATAAGGTATAAAAAAAATTTAAAAATATAAAAAATAAAATATAGCAAGAAATATTTTTTATAATAAAAAGAATAAAGGGGAAATAATAAAAAAAAATAAATAAAAATAAATAAAATAAATTAAATTAAATAACAGAAAAAATAAAATAAAATAAATTAAAATAAATTAAATTAAATTAAAATAAAATCAACTAAAATTAAATTAAATTAAAATATAACTAAATTAAATTACAACTAAATAAAATAAATTGTATAAAAATAAAATAAAAATTTTAAAAAAAATAAAAATTTAAAAAATAAAAATTTAAAAAAAAAAAAAAATTTTAAAAAAAAAATTTTAAAAAAATTTTTTAAAAAATAATGTATAAAAGATTAAAAAAAAATCTTTAATTTAAAATGCAGTAAAAATATAATTAAAAAAATAATAATAAATATATAAAATAAATAAAATTTTGAATAATTTTTTTTTTTAAATTTTCTTTTATTGAAAATAAAATCAACTAAAATTAAATTAAATTAAAGTACAATAAATTAAATTACAATTAAATAAAATAAGTTGTATAAAAATAAAATAAAAATTTAAAAAAAATAAAAATTTAAAAAATGAAAATTTTTAAAAAAAAAAATAATTAAAAAAATAATGTATAAAAGATTAAAAAAAATTCTTTAATTTAAAATGCAGTAAAAATATAATTTAAAAAAAATAATAATAAATATATAAAATAAATAAAATTTTTAATAATTTTTTTTTTAAATTTTCTGTTATTAAAATTCAGCACAACTAACGAGATCTGCTTGCGAAATACTTGAAATATTTACAACTTTTATTATAAAATTCCAAGCTGTGTCTCCTGTTTCTTCTTCTTCTTTAGCGATTTGCCCTTCTATTATGTCATTTGTAATTAGAGCGCAGCATCAAATGTCTGGCAAATGATTCACAGTCAGCAAAGTAACAAAATAAATAGACTGCAAGAAAGACAAGACAGACACAAGCAGCACACTGCGAGGGAGCAACAACAGTCTGAAATTGTAGACATCTTGTGGTGCGGTTGTATTTGGCCATTATCTATTATCCATTGCCCAGCTATTGGCCATTGGGCATTGGGTATTACAAACAATTCGATATCAATGCCCCCACGGGGCATGCATAGTACTATATACGCCGTAGTTGAATGCGCTTGAATGTAGACGATGCATTGTCTGTGGCAAACAGGCAAACTGGCAAAACTGGCAAACTGGCAAACAGGCAAACTGGCAACTGACTGACTGATGCCACAAATATGGCACAGCGAGGCGACAATTGTTGTCTCCAAAGAGTCGTCTACGTCGCAGTCTGCGGTCTGACATTGCTCCTAATCAATAAAACTAACGAGCGGATTAAGATTATGTTGCACACCAAACACGCAGCAACAGAAGAAGCAGCAACAGCAGTTGATGCAGAAGCAGAAGGAGAACAAGAAGAAGCAATACGACAAAGACACAGCAGTGTGGCGGCCAAAAGCGGCGCACGCGCATCCCAAAATGGTCTGGCGGCCTAATGAATTGCAACTAGTAAACTGGCAACGGGTAGCGAGCAAAGGAGACTATAGGCAGCATGCAACGTGCAACGTGCAGCATACGAAATCAAAATGCAGTTGTGCTGCTGCTGCTGCTGCTGTGTTGCTGCTGTTTTGTGTTGTGGATGTGACAATGACAGTTGTTGTTCGTCATGTTTGAAGCATGTTGCTCGACTCAAAACTTGACTAAGCAGTCGACTGACGATTGGAGTCGCCTCTTTGTGGCCGCTTTGTGTTGTAATTGCAGACGCCACACGTTTGCGCCGCTGTTTGATTTGGCAAATGCAACGGTTCGACATGGATATCATCGAAGCATTGAGGCAACTTTAACATCTCACACTCACTCCCCGTCCCTTTCATTCTACATCTCTCTTTCTCTCTCTCTGTCTCTCTCTCTTAACTGACACAATCACTTGTCATGCAACTCACGCGTCTGCATTGGCATGACAAAACTTTCAGTATTGCGTTGCTCTTCCCCCCCTTTCCCCATCATTGCTCTCTTCTTTATCTTGCCCCTTACCCCGTTGCCAGTGCCTCCCTTGGCGTTGCTTGTACTACATACAAGTGTTTAAAGGGCCGAAATATTTTCGACACATTGGACCCGGAGTTGAAGTTCGTGTTAATTAAGTGGCAATTGTTGTGCTTGAGGCGTGAACCGTGAGAATTTAATGGATTAGACAAATATCGGCAAATACACTGAGCGAAATATTGCAACAAATTGTACAGCATAATTGGCAGAGCTCAAATTCATTTTTAATTTTTAACTAATTTTTTCTTAAGAAAATTATCATATTTATTCAGTATTTTTTTTTTGATATTATTTTATTTTAGTATTTTTGTTAGTATTTTTTGGTATTTTTTGTTCACAATTGGCAGAGCTCGAATTCATTTTTAATTTCTATAAATTTTCTCTATAGAAAATTACCATATTTATTCAGTATTTTTTTGGTATTATTTTATTATAATAATTATTTTGTTAGTATTTTTTGGTATTTTATGTTCACAATTGGCAGAGCTCAAAATTCATTTTTCATTTTTTATTAATTTTCTCTATAGAAAATTACCATATTTATTCAGTATTTTTTTTTTTTTTGATATTATTTTATTTTAGTATTTTTGTTAGTATTTTTTGGTATTTTTTGTTCACAATTGGCAGAGCTCGAATTCATTTTTAATTTCTATAAATTTTCTCTATAGAAAATTACCATATTTATTCAGTATTTTATTATAATTATATTTTATTATAATAATTATTTTGTTAGTATTTTTTGGTATTTTATGTTCGATTTTATCATAGAAAATTCTCTGCTACCCAATATTATACATAGAAAATTAGTATATTTTTTTTAGTATGTTTTTGGTATATTTTTTTAGTATTTTTTTGGTATATTTTTGATATTATTTTAGTATTTTTTTAAGTATTTCCTTGGTATTTTTTTTGTATATTTCCAATTTATATCTGTTATTTTTTCAGTGTATTTATAGTTTTACTATTTCGTATTATTTTAGTGTTTATTTGGTATTTTTTTTATATACTATCAACTTTTTATTTTAGCAATTTCTTTTTTTAAATTTTTAATAATATTCTAGAATTTTCTAGTAATATGCTTGATATTTTTTTTTCGGTATATTCTGCTTTTCCAATACAAACTAAACCATAGAAAACTGTCTGTCGGGTCAGTAATTTTTTTAATATTTTTATTATAATTATTTTTTTTTCATTTTCCTTCATAAGTATTTTTTCAAGTGTAGCGCTTTCAGTATTTAGCGAGGGGTAAGTTTTTCAAGTACTGGCCCATGCCTATGGCTATCAATCATCGAAGCTGTAGCTGCTGCTGTTAACTGTTTACAACTGGCGACAAGTTGAACTACCAGGAAGCAATGACCAAGCAGAGACCACCAGGCGAGAGAGCGAGACGTAGAGACCCTCAGAGACCACAGAGAGAGACTAGACATCAACTAGTACTAGAGACTGATATGCACTGTCCAATGTGTCCACTGTACATTATACCCGCTGCTGTCACGTTCCTGTCCCTGCGACTATAGTGTAGCCCCCTCTTCCTGATCTCGTTGGATTGGCCATGTAATTAACAGCACGCAAAAAGTGTTGGCATACACATACATGGACATTGGCACATCCAATGGGGGGAACCATATCGATGTGGCATGCCACAGTGCGACACGCATGTAAACATTACCATTTTTGGCTAAAGACGCGACAGCTGCCCAGGGCCCATACACAGTGAGTAAGCACAACAAAAGACAAGGTAGAGGAGATGAGGAAAATGATGTAGATAGGGCAGAGGGTTAGGGGAGGGGGGCAGGGGGGCAGGGGGGCAGAGGGTATTCTGACTTACTGGGTGGCCAGTGTTCATAATTGAGTTACAATCGGGTTCAAAGTCAAATCGAACGAATGAATGCTCGACTTTCATTTAGTCGCGTTGTGTTTCTCTTCTCATTTTTTTTTTTTTTTTTGCCTAATTAGTTTGAGTTTTTTGTTTTTTTTCTTATTTTCATTCAGTTTCATCGTCTTCTGTTGCTTCTTCTGCATTGTTGTTGTTGTTGTTTTGGTTTTTTTTGTGTATTTCTCTTGTGTGCAAAGCGAAAAAAGGTTTCCCATCATTTGGCTTCCATTATGCAGCGTTCGCGGCCACCGAATTCCAAAGGTGCGCGCAATGGGCGTCAGCTTTGCCCATGTCAGAGGCGCACACACTAAGTTTTCTAGAAGAGAGAGAGAGAGAGAGAGAGAGAGAGAGGTAGAGGGGAGGGGGGGTTAAACGAAGCTATGGTATGTCTGCGCCTGTGTGCCCACTACAAATTCACAACGGATACGAAACTTTTCTCTGTTATTGTTGTTGCTGTTGTTGTTCAGCGATCAGCAACTGCGCAATGAGGATGAAGCTTTGACTGCTCAGCGATCATCTCATCGGGGCGCTTTTGTGTCCATGGTGCGTTACGTCGTCATCGTCGTCGTCGTCGTCGTCTTCGTCGTCCACTGTCCTCTCATCGACATCAACGCCGTCCTTTGTTTGGCTCTTTGGCCCTTTAAAGGCGAACCCGTTGCCTCACTCGCTGCCCCTGTTGCTGTCCCTGTTGCTGGCTTCCTTCAGCCCTTTTGCCAGAGACAACGCAACGAGTTGAGTTTTTTTTTCGGTCTTGTGCGCCAACTTTGTTTAACTTTGCTTTATTGTCTGTTGTTATTGTTGTTGTTGCATTTTGTTGGTTTAGTGGCCTTGCCAAAAAAAAAAAGAAAAAAAAAAGCAGGAAAAATTGTTGCCCAAGGGTCATTATGGTTTCATAATGAAATTTGTAACGCTATCAGAGAAAAAAATATATATATATTTATAGAGTTAAAGCAGAGGGGAATGAACCTTTTTTTATATGATGTCAAGAACTTCAGCTTAAACATTTTAATATCAAATTTATTTGCTTTTTATTTTGTTTTTTTTTTTTTTAAAAATTAATTTTCAAGTGATAAATAATAAAAAAATTTTGACAGCGCTGTAAAAAATAGAAATTTTAGCGACAGAAAATTGACAGACAATTTAAAGAAGAAAAATTCAAGGTAAATAATGTGAACGAGAAAATTTTTTTAAATTAATAAAAAAAATTAAATATTAATAAAAATAATTTAATTAATAATTAAATTAAATTAAAAAAATTATGAAATTAATAATAAAATGCAATGCGAATATATATAATAATAATTTAATTTATCATAAACTTAAATTCATAAAATATAAATTAATAGATTAATAAGAAAATATAATTTAAAATAATAAAAATAAAATAAATACATGATAATAAATATTTAATATATTTATAAAAAGACAGTTTCGTTTTATTATGAAAGAAATTCCAGTCTAATAATGTAAAATTAAATTAAAATCAAATAAAAATAATAATAAAATTTTATCATAAAATTCAAGGTAAATAATGTGATAGAAAATATTTTTTTTAAATATAAATACATTTTTTATAATAATCCTTATATAAATAATTAAATAATAATAAATAATAATTAAATTAAATTAAAAAAAATATTTAAATTAATAATAAAATGCAATGCGTATATATAAAAAAATAATTTAATTTATTATAAACCTAAATTCTAATAATAAAAATTAAAATATATTAATAACAAAATATACTTTAAAATAATAAAAATAAAATATATACATGATAATAAATACTTAATATTTCAATGTATATTTATGAAAAGACAATTTCGATTTATTATGAAAGAAATTTCAGTCAAATAATGTAAAATTAAATTAAAATCAAATAATAATAATAATAAAATTTTATCATAAAATTAAATACAAATAATAATAAAAAAAAAGCACAAAATAAATAATAATAAATTGAAATAATTAAAATAAATTATAAATGAACAGTTAAATATATATATAAATATATATAAATAACACAATGAAATGTTGGTATAATATTTAATAATTAAATTGTTAAATTATTCCCCTCCGCTTTATACTTTATATATAAATATATATATATATATATATATATATATTGTTTTTTTTTTTTTTGCTGTTGAAGAATATCGCTAATTGAACACGTTCGCATCTAAAAAGTGCAGTCTTCAGATAATTTAAGTACACTTGTATATTTACCTAAATGCGATTCATCTTTATGGGTGTCATAAAATCCAGTTTATAATGCTTTCAGCACACACACATACAGACAGACAGACAGACAATCAGACATACTTACACATATACAGGCGTACTTAGCTTGACAGAGCAGATAATGATCTCAACTGGAGACACGCCCCAAAAAAAAAAAAAAAAAAAAAACTGAAGAAAGAACAACAACAGCAAAAAAAAAAAAAAAATAATATTAATAAAAGAATAAGAGTAAAAAAAAAAACAAAAAGAAAGACAGGCCGACACACGCACAGACATGCAAGCAAAGAAGATAAACTTCAACTTGACTACAGGAAGTTTTACATATCTCAAACAAAAAGCTTCTCATATCAGCAGGCACTTGCCAGAACCATTCGTCGACTTCCTTTCCTTTTTTTCCTTTTGCATTTGCTTTTCTTTTACTTGGCGATCATCTTCACTGCGCGAGAGGCACTTGAGACAGTTTTTTGCACTTGTTGGGCGAACACAAACAAAAAAAAAAAACAACAACAAAAAAAAAAGGAGAGAAATAAACTTGACGGCAATTGCGGCAGCTAGTGGTGTGTAGTGTAGATTTTGCGTTGTTTTGTGGCAATGTTCGCATATTCTTCTGCGCTCGGTGCACCTTGATTGTGAGAAAGATAACAACAACGCGAGGAGACAACAACAACAACAACGATCAAACAATGAGAAGGCCGCAGGAATTTGCGCGCTGAGATTAAGGCAGTTATGGGCAGCAATTGCTTGATGTGCGGGACGAAGCAGCAGCAGCAGCAGCAGAAGCCGTAGCTGTAGTCGATGTAACATAAGGAGCAGCAGAAGCTTAGACTGCAAGTTGAACAGGTGCTGGAGCAAATGCTGTGTGTTGCAAAACTATGCCACAAGGTATTGGGGCAATTAGTGCTCAACTAATTGATTTAAGGCATTTCCTTTTGCTAGTCCAATGCATTTGAACAATAAAGACAAAGACAGAGCGACAGTGCGACAGAGAACATCACAAAATACTGTTGGACAGTATTTTGCCGATTTCCGCATGAGAGACAAAAAAAAAAAAGAAAAAAAAATTGTCGTCGCCTTGTCTCCCGCCTTTTGGCTCGTTGGCATCTTTGGCATTTGGCATGTCGCTTTTTTTTTTTTGTTTGTTGCAGCTGTGCGCAAGCACTCTCTCTCTCTCTCTCACACACACTCACTCTCTCTCTTTTGCTCTCTCTTATTCTTTTACTGACTGAACTGTCTCTGTCTATTTGCAGTGTGGCAATTAAAAGCAACCGCTGCACTGATTGCAACAATTTCAAGCTAAATGAACAGCGGCAAACGATCGACTGATCTGCACTGTGAGAAAAAAATTGTTTGTAGATTTTTTTTCATATAAATTCTGTTACACAAAGTTGCTAATATATTTTGCCAAGTGCTGCAAAAGCTTTGAGCTTGGACTTTGCAAAAGTTGAACTGAGTTTCATCCTGTTGCACGTTGCAAGTATTTAGTTTCAATTTGTTGCTTTGTTAGTGCGTGTTTTTCGATTTCTCATTTCAAGTTAGCAACAAGAGTCATCTCTCTCTCTCTCTCTCTCTCTTTTATTCTGTTGGTCCTCACGACTGATTAATTTTTGCGCTATTTACACGCTCGTTGGGCTCAGAAGTCTCCACCTTATTCTCTAGATTCGCCTCGACGCTTGGCCAACTCTTTGGCTTGGCTTTAATTTTTTTTATTTTTAAATTAGTCACGCGATTTTTATGTACTTCAATAGTTGCAAGTTTAGCTAGTTGCAAGCAACAGACGTAGGCAGCAGAAACAAGAGCATAGTCACGGTTAACTATACAAGAGAGTGAGTGAGAGAGAGAGAGATAGTTGCTGTCGTATGACAAATGATTTTATTAGCTTAGTTGAGTTAATCAATGTTGAAAGTATTTATTAATTATGTTGTATGCTACGTTATTCGATACTGCTCACTGCTTGCTGTATGCTGCATGCTGCTGGAACGCACATGAAGAACTTGAACTTGTTTGCCTTCTGCTTCTTGCAACAGTTGATGTTTGTCTGTGTGTTTGCAGCAAAAGGAAGGAAGTGCTCGGCTACATGCAACAATGCAAAGTCTAAGTGAAGTTTTTATTTTATTTTTTGTGTTTTTTGTTGCTGTTGGTTTTGGCGATGGCGCAACAAATTCGTATGCCAAATTCAAGGCAAAGGCACAAATTACACGCGCCAACAAAATTGAGTTCAATAATAAGCATGAAGTGAAATAAGGACGAGAATAAGTCTGAGATTCAAGACTCTAGACTGAGCAAAGAGCATGAGATTTAGACTGCAGACTGTTGACTGTAGACTGTAGACTGTTGACTGCAGACTAGAGACTGGACACAGCAGAGAAAAAAAAAAAGCCGACACAGTCACGAAACGTCTTCATTCGCTGGGACCTGTTGGACCTCCGGATGCGTCTGCCAGTCCACTTCAGATAGTAGTCATCAACACACATACACACACACTATATATATATATGTAGTCAAATTGAGAGTAAAAGATACAGATACAGCGCCCTGGGCGTTGATTGGCCATGCAAAAGCAGCAGTCGCAATGCTTCAACTCCAGGTAGTCCACAGGCAACTCACGGCCAGTCACGGGTGGCATATGCTGCTGCTGCTGCCGATGCTGCTAAACTGAAACGCGCCCCCGCAACGTTTCAGTTTGCCAAAGTTTCATTCGCAATCCCAGTTCGCAATTCCATTCTCAGTCGCAATCTCAGTCTTTGCTTTCAACTTCGTCTTCATTTTCATTTTCATAGTCGCTGCTCTCCACTGCCAATTTAACACACTTTGGCGCGTGAATTAAGGCCAATTTGGAAATTAAGTAATCTGGCGCTGGCCTTTGTGCTTGACCATCTTCCCGCAATGCTGAACAGTCTCTGCATGTACAGCATGCTTACGGGCAGCACTAATGTTTATTAGTGACACTTTATGAATAGCAGCAAAATATTGAAATTAATATTTAGAAAATATTAAGAAAAATTCAAAAAAAAAAAAAATAAAATTAGATAAATTAAATAATAAATAAATTAATGTTTACATAAATTAGAAAAATAATAAAAAACAATAAAAAAATAATAAGAATATAATAATAAAATAAAAATATATATAAAAAAATTTAAATAAATATAAAAGTATAATAAAAAAAATATGTGTAATAAAAATATAAAAAATATAAATATAAAAAAAATAAAATAATATTTAAAATTTTAAAAAGTATAAAATTATGTAAATTAATATTTAGAAAATATGAAAAAAAATTAAAAAAACAAAAATAAAATTAGATAAATTAAAAAATAAATTAATGTTTACAAAAGTTATAAAAATAATAAAAAAAATTGTAATAAATATAATAATAAAATAAAAATATATATAAAAAATATAAATAAATATAAAAGTATAATAAAAAAAAATATATGTGTAATAAAAATATTAAAAATATAAATATAAAAAAAATAAAATAATATTTAAAATTTTAAAAAGTATAATATTATGTAAATTAATATTTAGAAAATAATAAGAAAAATTAAAAAAAATAAATAAAATTAGATAAATAAAAATATAAATTAATGCTTACAAAAATTAGAAAAATAATAAAAAAAAATAAAAAAAATTGTAATAATTATAAAAAAAAATAAAAAATTCTAAAAATTATTAAAAAAAAATCTAAAAAATTATTAAAAAAAATTCTAAAAAATTATTTAAAAAAAATTATAAAAATATATAAAAATTAAAAAATAATTATAAAAATATAATAAAAATAAAAATATATGTGCAATAAAAATATAAATGTAAAAAAAAATTAAATAATATTAAAAATTTTAAAAAAATATAAAATTATGTAAAAATTTATAAAAATATATATTAAATATTTTATTTCAAAAATTAATAAATATACAATAATATAAATAAATAAAAATATATATAAATAAAAAATAAATCTAATACTTATTAAAATTTTTTCAAGATTTATTTGGAATCATTTTATATTCACAAAGATCTTATAATAATTTAACCTATATAATTATTGATGTGTGTGTGTGTTGATTTTTTTAATATTTTTTATTTATCTTTTCCTTTTCATATTTTTATCGATTGCATTTGTCAATCTAAATTTGGGCTGAAATGCGTGCATATATTGTGAAAACCGCAAAAAAAGAAAAGAGATAAAAATAAATAAAATAAAATGAAATAAAATATAAAAACTCGTCAACGTTAGGACAAAATGCAATGCGAAGTTTCTGTGGTCATTGCTTTAGCTTGCTAGCGATTCGATTGGTTTGTATCTGGTTACAATTTCCCCATAAAAATGTCGAAAAAATGCGCAGATGAATCCGAAACCCCTTTGCGGACATGGACAAAGATTAGATCTGCCATGCGCAAAAATATTATGATGCGGCGACCGCAAACAAACAAAAAGCCAAAGTCCACATATCAAAAAGGGCAAACAAAAAAAAAAAATAAAAATAAAAATGAAAAAATATATATAAAAAAAAAAACTGAAGCATACACTAAACTGAACTGAACCGCGAAAGCAACTGAATTGAAACTGGATGATGGTTACCAAAAAAAAAAAAACAAACTACAAAAAAAAAAAAACAACCATCGAAATCTGAATGTGAATCTGAATCTGAATCTGGCTGCTGAATCATAGAAAAACATAAGCGATTATATGCGCGATCGTTGAGATAGCCCATAAACTCCATATGAGAATACATATAATAATAAAATGTTGAAAACTTGAACTCAAACGGCAGATAAAGAGATTCCTTCTCTCTACTTCATGCTCTTCTACTTCTTCTTCTTCATTTATGTATATATTTTTTTTTTTTTGCTAATTTGTACAGGGCGACTGCCAGTAGGCATTAATGTCGCTCAACTGTCATTTGGCCAGAGAGACAGAGGTAAAACTGGGCCGAATAACGTGAGAGGCGCAAAGGAATCGAAATTCTGGGTCGAGTCGGGTTGAGTCTAGGGCGATTCACAGTTCGATCCAGTGTCGGCTTAGGACTCGAACTACATATACAAAATCGGTTGACAAAGCGATTTTAGCAACTGAAAAACCAAAGAGAGAGAGAGAGAGAGAGAGAGAGAGGAAGAGAACTGGAAACTGGCAACTGTTGAAGGGAGGGACTGAAATGTGTCGTCGTCTGGCAGATGACTTCATTGGCATTTTGTTCGCAGTGTACCAATTTATCGATCAACACGCTTAAGCGCATTTCAACGATGACGATGACATTGAGGGCTTTAATTTGCTTGCTTCTACTTCTGCTTCTTTTTCTTTTGGCTTCTGAGCTTGATAAGCTTTATTGATGCGATTAGCGAAATGAGCTTTGCCACAGTCTCACAGCATCATCGTCATCGTCATCGCGATCATCATCAACATCAACAGCATCGACAACGTCATCAGCATTAGCAGCAGCATTATCATCATCCACATTCTCAGCTTGCATTAGTTGCGTATCCCTTCGTCCTTAAACTGACAACTGACATTTCTCATTAACAATTCTTTGCGCTACTCCCCTTGATCCTTTACGCCTCTGATCAATTTTGGCTATTTGCATATGAAGACATCGATGGCTTTAACTTGACAAGGGCAAAAGGAAATACTTATCGCAGACAACTGCAGAAATTAAAGAAGTTGCTTTCATTGTTGACTTTTGGTATGCTATCAAAAAGTTATACAAAATGTTTATGTTCTAATTATCTGAATTTATTTCAATGTTTTTTTCCGATAAGAAATCGAAAATCCTTTTAATATCAAAACTTGTTAATATCAAACTAGTCTTAACTCTTTTCTCACTTCTTTTATCTCTCTGCCCGTCACTGTTTCACTTCCTCTCAATCTTTGTTGCATGCGTCATAGTAATATCAAAAGAAAACAGCGACGTCATCAATACCAAAGCTTGCCGCTGACTCATTTCCATTGGATTTCAAAAAATGCAAGAAAATCGAATTCCACGTGCCTTTGGCCTTGAAACTTGTTGCTCTTGTTCTTGTTGTTGTTGTTGTTGTTGGTTGCGCTGACTAATACTTCCTTCCGCTGCTCGCAGCTGTAACTAATTGCCGTAGTCGAAGTAGAGCAAAACCTTTCCAGCAGCTGTTAAAGCAGAAGATGAAAAAAAAATAAAAATAAAAAAAACACAGAACCCAAAAAAAAAAGAAAGAGAAACAAAAACAAAAGCTATATGAAAAAGAAGAAGAAGCAGCAGCTAAATTTGTAGCTTTCAAAAGCGCCGCAAACACATGTACAACTCAAATGGCAACATGCCACACGCACCAGGAGAAGCAACAACAGCAGCAGCAGCAACAAAAATTCAAGTCCAATTCAAGATCAAGTCGAGACGCGCTCCTAAAAAAGGCAAAGGCCGCCGTACGATTCAAGCATCAAGCTCAGCAGTTGGCGTTGGGCTTAGCTCAGATCTTTGCTTGAAGACCGACCGAGCGAGCGACCGACCGACCGCAAAGCCGCAACAGAAGCTCGAACAAATTTTTTTTTTATTTTTTTTTTTTTTGGTAATAGTTTGTTGTTGTTGTTGCTGGCTGCGCATGCTGACGTTTAGTCATAAAATATTTCATTTTATTTGAAAATAAATGCTTGAGCTTCAGCTACAGCTACAGCTACAGTTTGAGCTTCCAACTGCGGGTCATCACAACACAGATTTTCACACAACCTTCAGCTGCTGTAGTTTCCGGCCAATACGCTGCGGTTGCGTGTGGTCCTCCTCCTTCTCCTGCTCTGGCCAGAAACTCAATTAAGTCGCACCGTTAGACACGCGGCGTGTCAAAACAAACGTTTTGCCAAAAACAAAAAATAAAAATAAAACCCAAAAAAAAAGTCCGAAAAAAAAAAATCAAATACTACAACGAATAGCCGCAAAACTTTGGTTTAACTCTAAGCCAAAATGTTTGTTGATCTCAAAATAGAGGAATTATAGCAGGGTTAGGGGATGTGAGACAGTGTGGTAACATTTGCAGTATGCGGTGGTAAGCGGCATGCGGCATGCGGCACAAGTCGATTTCGTTTTCGATTTCAGTCTGCTGTGGGGCCTTTGATGTCATAATTCATGTATATTAACTCATAAATAAACGAATGCAACTTCGAATGCAACTGCAGAGCAACAGTTGCACTGTGTGTACTACACACTGGCTCATTCCTTATTTTGTCTTCAAGTTCCGAATATCTCGTCTGTGGCCTGTCTGTGTGCGAGTGCGCTCCAAAGGTTGCTTTATTTTTTTTTCCGATTTTTTTTTTGCTCTAGTCTAGTCGTTGGCTACTCTGGATGCTGTTGTGGAGTTGAAGCTGCTGGCTGGCAATGGGTATTTAGTGCACTTAATCTACGCCAAAATACCAACTAAGCGAGATAAATAGCTGCGAAATAAGAATCCATAAAAACTAAGACAGCAGAGCTGTAGAGTTGGAGAGAGAAAGAGAGAGTTAGAGTCTTGAACGCGATCATAGTCCATGTTTTAGCTGGCATTCGGTATATGAAATTTGGATCGGGAAGACTAGAGAAACACTATAGACTGTGGACTGTGGACTGTGAAGACTGGCGCTCCATTCCAAGTGTGCAAAAAGTAGAGTTAACATTCGTGCCATAGAGCGCAAAATGGCTATAAAATCGGCACGACTTTTCAATAAATGTTGACAACGGCGGCAAGAGGCAACGGACCAAGTTTTATGATATCCTGAAGGAAGTGAAATATGATATTATGAATCGCCTGGACCAGCTGGCGACAGTTTCCAGATGTACGCGGGAGGGTAACACCACTTGTGACTGTAACAACAACAACAATAACAACAACAACAACAGCGACGACAGCGACTACAGCGACGACAGCGACGGTGACTGCAACTGTGGTTTAGCTTTTGGCCAGCGCTTGAAAACGTCGGCGGCTTCATCTTCAACTCTGACGCTGGTCAAAGTAAATAAGCAAGCAAGCAAGCAAGCAATCGACCAACTATGCAACCCGCTTGCCTCACAACTCTTACCCCATTTGTGGCTTGTGACTTTGCGGTTGTTGCTTAACTTGAAACCTGTTGCATTTCTTGTTGTTCTTGTTGTTGTTGTATATGTCGCCAATGTTGTATTATGAGTTTGCGGTTTGTCATGTTAAAGTTAAATGCATGCAGCACATGCCCTGCATTCAGCGACTGAGTGCCATTGACAGGCAGCAGCAACAACAGCAACAACAGCAGCAACAACAACAACAACAACGGAAAGTCACTTACCAAAGGGGCAGTTGAAACTGCCGCAAACAGCCCGAGGTCGGTTTTTAGTCATTCTGGTGTTAAATCAGGTCATTTAATTGCCATAAGATAATTACGCATTATGCTTAGCAAGCTAAAAACTTGATCAACTCTAGCTGAGCAGCTAATAAAAAATATTTTAATTATTAAATAAAATAAATAAATAAATAAATAAATAATTTTAATTGAAATGAAAACTAATAAAATAAGTTAAAATAATAATTATTAAATTTAAAATGGAAACTACCAGAAAAAGGGGAAAAAGTAATAATAAAATAAATTAAAAATGATCAAAATAAAAATAAAATTAAATAAAAATAAAATATATGAAAAAATAATAAAATAATTTAAAAATTATCAAAATAAAAATTTAATTAAAAATAAATAAGAAAATAAAATAAAAGAAAAAATAATAAAAAAAAAAATATAAAAAATAATAATAATAATAAAAAATAAAATAATATAATGAAATAAATAAAAATAAATAAAGTAAAAATTAATTAATTTAAATTAAAAAATATATATAAAAAAATTAATTAATTTAAATTAAATTAATTAAGTTATTAAATTTCATTAAACATTAAAATTAAAAAATTAAATTAAAAATTATAAAGTAAAATAAATAGAACTGAAATAAAATAAATTTAAATCCTTTAATAAATTAATTTATAAATAATATTTTTAAGCTGATAAAATATTTAAAAAATTAATACTCAAAAATTAAAAAAAATATTATAATTAAAAGATTAACTTATTGTATAAAAAATAAATTTATATAAAAAAAAATAATAATTACAAATTAATTGCAAAATTGAAAAAATAATAATAATAATTCAGTAAAAATAAAAATCTTATAAATATTATTAAGTATTTTTACTAAATCAAAATTATCAACAAATAATTATAACAAAAATTCAAATTTCATGTACAAAATTAATACAGATTTACATATGTTCAAAAATATTAAAGATTATTTTATTAACTTTTCAATATAGCAAAAATAAATTTTTTTGCAAAAATTTGTCAAGCTTCCGGCAACTATATTTAGCAAAGTAAAATAATAAAAAAAAACAGATAATAAATAAATAAAGTATAATATGAATATGAGATTTATATCTTTCGTATGCTTAACAATTTGCAGTTGTATAAAAATAGTTTTAAATTTAAAATGTTAAAAAAACTTGTTAATTTATTAGTAAGAAAAATCAATAAATAATTTAAGCACTTAACAGCTCAAAGAGTTAATTACATAGGGATGACCCATTTTGTGGCACACGTGACACATCACATGAGAATGCATTAATTAGTAATGTCATAAAATGTAGACAGCTGGAAGATTGAAAAAAATTTGAAAATTTCAACCATATCCCATTCAGAGTTGTCTTTCATTTAGCATTGTAATAAAATATTAAAAAACTGAAAATCACATGAATGATGAACTTGAATTAACTTTCGCCTTGGTTTGTCATAAAATTTCTTATGAATTTTTAATTAGTATCAGTGATTAGGTAAAAGACTAGATAAATATATATATATATTTAATAATAATAATAATAATAATATTTTACAGTTAATATTTATGCTTGGCAACAGTTCGCTAATCACATGGCGTATGCGTAATATTTATAAAGGAAAAAATTATATACCATACATATATTAATGCATATACATATGTATTTAGGAAACTGCGGCCAGTGGCAAGTGGCAAGTGGAAAGTGGCAAGTGGCGCCCCGCGCATACGCAATATGCGCAAAGTAAAACATAAATTTGTTAACAATTGCCAACAAAAGCAATGAGCAAGCAACAAAAGCAAAAGTTGCTATAAATTTGTGAGTTTTGCTTTTGAAATACCAAAATACCAAATCGAATTGCAACCTCAGCCTCGGAACTTGGATCATAAATTTGCCATTTTAATGAACTTCATATGGCATAAATATTAAAATAATTTTTGTTTCTTTTTTTTTTTTGTTAGTTGAGCATTGCCAATGCCTCGCCGACAACTAAACAGACAACTAAATGCTGCATAAACAAATCGTTAACAATAATTATAATTGCCATTTGAGCATCATAATTTGTGTTCAAATTGAGAGAACAAGTGAAAGAGACAGAGAGAGAAAGATAGCGTCAGGCAGGAAAAGCGTTTGCTCGAAATATATATATATATTATTTTTTTTTTTTTTTATTTTTGGTGAAAAATGAAATTATGAGCTGACAAAATATAAACAGAGCACACGCCGCCACACGAAAAACATGAACGGAAAATAAAAGCGAAATGAAAATATCTATGAAAAGAGACAGAGATAGAGAGAGAGTGAAAAATGTGTAGAAAGAGTTGGCTATAAAAATTATAGAAAATACATTGCTGCTGCTGCAGATGTTGTAAGTGTAACATTGCTAGAATTACATATATAAATTTAATATTTAAAAAAAAATAAATAAATAAATATAAAATGCAATTTAATATTTAATTTGATATTTTCTTCTTCTCTTTTTTTTTATATAATAAATTAAATATTTTATTTGATTTCTCAAGTTGCATGAATCGATATGCACCTGTGCCACAAGCTGTATAAAATTCAAGTATAATTAAATTCCAGTTGCCAAAAGATGTATTTTAGCTAATTTATAGCTGCTTTATAGCGAAAAAAAAAAAAAAAAAATCACAAATGCAAACGAAGGTCTTAACTTTTTTTTTTATTTTCCGCATTGCCTGTGACATATTTAAAGTTAACGCCAAGACAGGCAAATTTTTATTAATTTTATGCCATGCCAGAGCTTGCCACAGTTATTGTAAGCTGTAGCTAAAGTTGCTAAAGCTGTCGCTGTGGTGGGTGCAAAAAAGTAATTTGTTTTAATTTGTTTAATCGCTTAATCCGGCAAAAGGCGGACAAAAGCATAAGGAAGACACTAAAGCAACAGACGGACATGCCAGCAGCAGGAGAAGTGAGAGAGTGTGAGAGAGAGAGAGAGAGAAAAGCAAAACCTGTTCAGCAAATTAAAAAGAAGAAGCCCTCCCGGCAATTGACGGGATGGGATGCAAAAGCAAGGCGACGCGATGCGATGCGATGCGACGATCGAATGCGATTCGAATGCTATGGTAAAACGTATCTCTGGTGGTCCTTGCAAAAAAACATTTGCAACCTTTTGTTTTTTGCCGACTCTGTATGCTGCTGTCTCTCTCTCTCACACACATACACACTCTCATATATACTCTAAGGCCAATTTATGTTAAAGCTGTGGCAAAAATTTGCGAATTTTTGCTCAACTTAATTAAACTTTGGCACTTTTTCGTCAGACTTTTGCTTTCGTTTTGCGCGTTGCGTTTAATTTATTTGTGGCCAGTAAAAAAATTATGTTGAAATTCATTTCATAGAGTTTTAAATGACTGAACTTGAAGCTACTGCTATCTCTTCTATCTCTCTCTCTCTCACTCTCTCACACACATACATACATAGTCTGTCTTTTGTTTTCTTTTGCTTTTTAGCTAACTGTGCGCAGCTGACAAAATGAGCATAAATCTCTTTTAGCACGCCGCCGTTGACTGTCTGTTTCAACACGCCTGTCAACACACACACACACACAAACACAAACACACGCATAATACCAACTATTCACTACTATACATAGATAGACATACAGCACCCGAAACCGCCTCTGACATGGAGGCTGCCTAGTAAATCAACTGAATCGCTCGTAAAAAGTCGCGCACATTTATTGTTTGTGGCTTTTGTTTTACTTTTTACTTATTGTTGTTGTTCTTGTTGTTGTTACTGTTCTTTGCTGTATTTTAATTTTAATTGTTTAAACAACAATGGGTGCTAAGGTAGATAAATAAATAATAATATAATACTATATATATATATATGCATATATATGCATACTAACATACTAACTATCTGCCATATATAAACTAAGTTTTTATTCTCTTTTTTTTTCATTTCCTGCACACTTTCTATTAAAAGTAAAAAAAAAATATAACTCAAAATCTAATTAATTTTTAAAAAGATTTTTATGGCTACAATTAAAACAATTGAATTATGAACTGACAGAATATTGCGTAAATAATAATTAAATTTAACCAAAAAACAGCAACAATAACAACAACAATAACAGCAAAAACAACAACATAAAATTAACATTATTTTTTTACTTTATTTTTCAACTTTGTTATTTTCAGAATTTTATGCGTTTTTAATTACAATTGCAGATATAACAAAAAAATAAATAAAATAAAAAACTTTGAGAAAACTTTGCGATAAGAGTTGAAGTTGTGCTGCAAATTGTCAAAAAAAAAATGCAGAGTGGAATGAGAGTGAGAGTGAGGCACAGAGTGATAGAGAGAGAGTCAGAGAGAGAGAGAGAGAGAGAGAGAGAGAGAGAGAGTGATAGAGAGAGAGTGATAGAGAGAGAGTGATAGAGAGAGAGAGTGATAGAGAGAGAGAGAGAGAGAGTGATAGAGAGAGAGTGATAGAGAGTGATAGAGAGAGAGAGAGAGAGAGAGAGAGAGAGAGAGAGAGAGAGAGAGAGAGTGATAGTGAGAGAGAGTGATAGTGAGAGAGAGTGATAGTGAGAGAGAGTGATAGAGAGAGATACAGAGAGAGAGAGAGGGAGTGATAGAGAGAGAGAGAGTGATAGAGAGAGATAGAGAGTGATAGAGAGAGATAGAGAGTGATAGAGAGAGAGAGTGATAGAGAGAGAGAGTGATAGAGAGAGAGAGTGATAGAGAGAGAGAGTGATAGAGAGAGATAGAGAGTGATAGAGAGAGAGATAGAGAGTGATAGAGAGAGAGAGTGATAGAGAGAGAGAGTGATAGAGAGAGAGAGTGATAGAGAGAGAGTGATAGAGAGTGATAGAGAGAGTCAGCGAGAGCAAGAGAGTTAGAGAGATTCACAGCGAGCTAGATAGAAAGATCGCGCATTCAGCTGCTAGAAGTGTTGCATATTTCTGGGCTGGCTGAGGGCATAAGCTTATACCCAGCAAAAAGTAAGTATTAAATGAGCATGATCAACACTAAACATATAATATATGCATATAACATAGTGTATAATATTGTCTAACAAATGCAATAGTTTCATACGGCAATATCTCAAATTCATTTCTCATAAAATTTACCAAGAACTTTTTGTTACTATATCAAACACTAAGATTTATGACTTTTTAAGAGAAAGAAAAAAAATCTACATACATTATGCGCAAAATTCTCAAAACATTTGATCTTAACTTTTTTCCAATCATTTCAAAAGTTTTTCACAGAAAAAAATTTTTTGGAAAATTTTTTTATATTTTTTTTTAAATCAAAATTTAAGTGAATTTTCAGTGAAAAAAGAAATTATATTTTTTCTTTCCCATTGATTATTTTGCTATTTACGTTGAATGAAACGCATTAAAAGTTTTTAATAGAGTTTTCAGCTTAATTTCAAAAAAATGTTATTTCTTTTTTTTTTTTTTGTAATCTCAACTTTTAGCTCTTTGATTTCTGTCTAAATATTGCAAAAATTCTGAGAAACACACTTTGAACTTTTTTTTAATTTTTTTTTTTTTGCAAAAATTAAATTTCACATAAAAATGAATCAATGAAATTAAGTGATAAAAATTTTTTTTTTTTGTATATTTTTGCACAAAGAGTTACAGGGAATATTAAAAGACAATACTGTAAATAATTTTTTTTTTTTTTACTTGCAATTATCGTAATACAACAAAATTGTGTGATGTCTATGTCTGTCGAGGCAAGAAAGAAAATAAAAGTAGAACATTGCAAATATTACGTACAACGCTTCGATCTATGCAGCCAAATGGCATTTTTTTTTTTTTTAATTACGTTAATTGATTATGAACATGACGGTTTTTTTTTTTTCTTGTTTGTTGTTGTTCTGCTTCTGCTGCTGCTTCATTTTTTTTTTTTGCGTAGCTGAGCTGAGTGTGGCACAATACGCAATTGTTTCTCCGAAATACAAACAAACCACAAACCACAACAAACATACAAATATATTGAGCACACACACAAACACATATGTATATACATATATTGTACAGATATATATATATATATATATGTATATATAGTTATATGAAGAAGCGATAGCCGTCATGCATCTGTATTGCTTTGTGGCTTATTTTAGCTGACTTTAAGTTTATGAAGAATTACGAGGCAGGCACTTAAATGAATTGTTGCTATTGCTGCCGCTGCTGCTGCTGTTGCTGCTGTTGCTGTTGCTGTTGCTGCGTATGCTGCGCGTTTTGTCTGGTCCATAAAAATTTTATGACCCATTGATAGTGCGAACAAATCTACACACACATATACAAAAGCAATCTTCACTACCCCGCTCTCTCTCTCTCTCTCTGTCTCTCTCTCTACACTCTCTCATCATCACTCTCTTCTTGCCTATCGCCCACCTGGTAGCTGTTAAAGCAGATGAAGCAAGTTTGACAGTTGATTTTGAATTTGATTGAAGCCAAGTGCAATTGTTAACCCGATCGAGTACATAGATTGTTTATGGCATTTCGCAAGTTAAAGATCGACGCAGCAGCAACATCAGCAACAGCAACAGCAGCAGCAGCAGACGGTAAGCAGTTTGGCATCCATTAATCATGAGCGATGCCTTTCGGATTTTTATTGTTTTTTAAGCAAGTGGAAAGCAAAGGCAAAGAGCAAAGAGCTAAAAGTGATTTTTCTGTTTTTTTTTCTGTTTTCCAAACACACACACACACAACTATGTATTTTCCCAATGCTTTTGTTTTTCCAGGCATTTTCATCAGTGTCTATTTTCATTTAATAGACATTGTACTTTACACTTCTATCTAGTATTGCCTCGGAAAGTTTTCTTTTTTTTTTCTAATTTTTTTTCGCTTTTGTTTATTTGTTGAATCAGCGCCGTCAAACTCAAAACAACAACAACAAAATTACTGGAAGACATCTCCACATGTAGTATATGGTTAGTAATGTGTTAACAAAAACCAAGATAAGTTTAGAGCGCAAACATTTTGACAACTTGTGAACTTTAGAATGCCAAACATACACATAGTAAGAGAGAGAAAGAGAGAGAGAGAGAGAGATCTACTGAAACTCAAAGTGATCGTACATTGTGTGATCGTACATTCATACGCACAGTGGTTCAAATATGATAAACCATAAATACCACACACAAATTATATGAAAAAGCAAAAACAACAGCAACAGCAAGAAGAACAACAACAAAAAAAAACATAACAATAAGCAACAATAACAATCAGAAAATGATGCTGAAATCTTTTTTTTTTCCCACTCACAGAATTCAACGAAACAAAAAAAAAAAAAAAAAATTAACTTTGAAATGTTCTGTAAACAAACAAAAAATAAAAGACGATTAGCCCATATACATATATATATATATATATATTTTATATATATATATACGTAATACTGGAGAGCTGAAAAGCTGGAGTGCCGCTATATACATCTTTATATATATATGCATAAAGCTAATCAAGATTATTGAGTCATACGGTTGCTTAAAGAGTTCAACGCACAACTTTAAAATTTACTTCAATAACTTCAACATTATAATAAAAATAAATAAATAAATAAAAATAAATAATTTCATATTATAATTCAAATTTTATATAAAAAAAAATTCTAGAAAAATTTTATTTTCCTTACTGCAACTAAAAATCTTGAAAATTAGAGCATACAAACTTCGTTATAGTTTGCCTAAGCAACATTTGCATCTTGTCACATGTTGAGATGCAAGCAAGCAAAGAGTGAATGAAAGAGAGAGAGATAGATAGAGAGAGAGAGAGAGAGATATATGGAGATGGATCATTTGTTTTCGTAGTCGAGGCGCCGTCCGCCCGTCAGCAGCACGAGATTAACACGCCATGCTCTAAATTTTCAGCCGACTGTTGACTGACTAAGCTTTTGGTAGCAACTGTTGTTGCTGCTGTTACTGCTGCTGCTGCTGCTGTTGCTGCTGCTGAGACAGACGCAATGACTCGAAATGAAATCTGTTTTATTGTATTTGAGAATGATTAGCTGAACAGATACGAAGTTGAGGCGTTATTATATGTCTGTGTATGTGAGAGTTTGAAGATCAACAGTTGCAGATGTGAAGAAGAAGAAGCAGAAGAAGCAGAAGAACTGTTATGCAAAGTTATGCATATAGAAAGGGGAGGCAGAGTTAGCATGAAGCTACAAACTCTCAACAAAGTGGCACAAATTTTACGAGCCTGTGACTTTTTTTTTTTTTTTGGTTCAGTTTTGAGGTCGACAATTTTGTTACCTGCTTAGTCTCTGACTCTCTCACTCTTTCTCTTTCTCTCTGTCGGTTCTGATCTCGTTGTTGGGCTAGGCCAATATACAATGACAGCAGAGACACATCACAGACAACACATCAGAGAGACAATGCGACATTGGGACATGACCAGCGACAAAGTCGCTAACCTTTTTTGGAGTTGTTTTTTTTTTTTTTTATCACCGGGGCAAAGAAACACATAAAAAAAAAAACAAAAAATAAAATAAAAACAAAACAACACACAAAATTCAGATGACAAGTTTGTCGCGTGTAAACAATTTAGCGGCTGCCCGAAAAAAAAGGCGGTTGCGGGTGGAACCAATGAAACAGAGTGAAAGGGAATAATAAAAAGAGCGAGAGAGAAGCATCTAGGAAGTCTGGGAAGCGTGGCAATAGCAGTATCAAAAATAAAAAAAATAATAATAAAAAAAAAATGTAATAATGCCTTTTGCTAGCTAAGATGTTGTAGGAGTTAACACTGACTGCTAAAAGTAATGCAATCAAATTTTATGTTAAGCTTGTTGAAGCTATAAAAAATAGTTAAAATGTTTAATTAAATATTTTTAATTAATTTATATTTTAAATTTAAATTTTTTATATTTTTAAAAATAAATAATAAAAAAAATAAAAAACAGTAAAAATTTTAATTTAAATATTTTTAATTAATTTATATTTTAAATTTAAATTTTTTATATTTTTAAAAATAAATAAAAAAAATAAAAAACAGTTAAAATGTTAATTTAAATATTTTTAATTAATTTATATTTTAAATTTAAATTTTTTATATTTTTAAAAATAAATAAAAAAAAATTAAAAAACAGTTAAAATGTTAATTTAAATATTTTTAATTAATTTATATTTTAAATTTAAATTTTTTATATTTTTAAAAATAAATAAAAAAAATTAAAAAAAAAAAATAAAAAAATAAAAAATTTATAAATTTGAATAAAAATTTTTTAAAAATTATTTTATTAATTTTAATAAATAAAATTTACAAAAAAAAAACATACATTGATTTTGCAAAAAACAAAAAAAAAAACATAATGTTAACATACAATTGCACATACAATTTGCAGTCACTGTATGCTCACTGGGCTGAACACAGAGCCAGCGAAACGCAGTACATTTCACATATCTACAAATACATTAGAAAATATCTCAAAAAATCAACAAAATAACAGCGACGTCAACGTCAAAGTCGACGTTGACGTTGACAGCAAACAGCGACGTTGACAGCAACCGCGACAGCAATAGCAACAGCAACAGCAACAGAGACTGCGAACAGCGACGCGCGTCGTTATTGTTGCTGTTCTCATTGCTGATGTTGCTGTTGTTGAGCGCACAGAACGCGCATGAGTGAAATAAATTTTCACGCTTCTAAACAGAGCGTCAAGAAGAACAAGAGCAAAAGCAGCAGCAGCAGCAAAAGCAAACAGCAGCAGCAGCAGCTAAAAGAGACTTTTTGACTACGACAATAACAACAAAAACAACAACAACAACAAGAATAACGATACGCGTCCATTCATAGCATATTGCCGGCATTTGCTCTGTTTTTGTGCTCCCCGATGGCAAAACCGACGCAGATCAGTCAAGAGTCTCAGAGGCAATGCTGCCGCTAGCAGACGCAGACACAGAACAGAGAATCGTCGATCGTCGTCGCAGTCGCAGTCGCAGCGGCCAGTCGCAATCGCAGTCCGGACGGAGATGTTAACATAGACGGGAGACGTAAACGTTTTAACGGGAGACCAATACTAAATACTGAGACGTAGTCGGAAGACAGCAGACGGCAGACAGCAGACGGCATAAAACGTAAACGTAAATGTAGACGGGAATCGGAAGATGTGCGATGTGAGACGTTAGGCGAAGCTCCCGTAGATTATTGCAAAGCGTTTTTATATTTTATCGTTGTTTTTGTTGTTGTTTTTTTTTTCGCCAAACCAAACACGAAAAGTGTGCGCCAGAAATTTCAAATCCCGCAGAGCGTCGCGAGCTGTGGCCGGCAACGGTACGGAGAACAACACGAGAGCAACAAACCAACAAAAAAAAAAAAAAAAATAAATAAATAAAAAAAAATAATAATAATACGACAACAACGAAAAGAAGAACAAAGTGCAACAGACAACAAACAAACAGTAACAACAACAACAACAACAATAAGAAGAATATCGCGAATTTTGTATGTGCGTTCAACATCGTCGCGAGTTTCAGTGTTTAGTTTTGCCAGATTCCCAGGGCCGAGGTGCATGGGAAAAACTGGCTAAGGATATGCCAAAAACAGCACAAAGCAGAACAACAAAATAACAAAAACAACAAACAAAAAACAAAAAAAAAAAACAGAAAAAAATAATAAAAAAACGTAAAACTGAAACTGAAACTGGAAGCTGAGCTTCAGCTTTAAAGTCTTTTAAGAGACTCTGCGCTTTGATTAAAGCGCGCGTTTAATTTCATTTTTTACGCTACTCTCCAAGCAGCAGCAGCTGAAGAATCAAGAGCAAGAAGAAGTGAAAAAAAAAAATAAAGAAGAATAAGAAGAACAAGAAGAAGCAAAAGAAGTTCTGCCTCCCTGCTCCTGCTACACACACTCAATAATTTTTTTTATATATATATATTTTTTTTTTGGATGGGGCTCCACCCTTCTCCAACTATTTTTCAACATTTTGCGCTTTGATTCGCTGTTCACCAGTTTTGGGGCCCTGAATGCTAACTGCTGTTGCTGCTGCTGTTGCTGTTGCTGTTGCTGCTGCGGCTGCTGTTGTTAATGTTGTTGCTGCTGCTGCTGCTGCTGACTCTTTCTTGGATCTGGCCCTGGCCGACTCCTGCGCTGGCCGGCTCCTTAAACGCTGCACAGTCAGTACGCTGCCAGCTTTCTCCGTGTGCGTACGAGAACACGCAGCAGCTGTGCCATATAAAAAAAATAAAACAGAAAACGAAACAAAAAAATAAAAAAATAATCTTTAAATAATAATTATAATAATAATATAAAATATATAAAAGTGAAAGAACATCTGACAAATCTCGTGATCGTATTTCTTGCTCTCCCTGTCTCTCTCTCTCTCTCTCTACCACACTCTTTCTCTGTCACTGTCTATCGCTATCTCACTCTTGTGTTTGATCTCTTGAATAACGCAATGTTGTTACCATTGTCGCCTGCTTACTTCAAGTGCGTTCGTCTCATCAACAGTTTTATTTTATATACAAACTGAAAATTTCAACAATTGACAAAATCAACGCAACGCTTGATTAATTCGCGCAACAGAAAACTTTTATTTTTCGTAATTTTTGTTTAAATATTTAAAGATTATTTCCAAACTTGTACGCGGTAATAAAAAGTTTAACAAAAGAAAAATAAAAACAAATAAACGAAAGACTGGGACACATTTGTTTGTTGCCGCATTTGCGGCATCGGAGCGATATGCGGTTATTTATGGTAATTGCAATTCTAATATTCGCAATGCCAATGACGGGATTCGGTTGGTGAGTTACACTACCATATATAAACTATTTCAAATATATATCGAAATATAGTTTAAGTTATTTGTAGATCAGCTTAAGCTTAGTGTAGATCATTTAAGTTTAAAGAAATATTAGTTTTAGATACAAGATCAACGGCAGATCACTTTTGATTGTTTTAAATTATTAAAATATTATTATATGTAGAACTTTTAAGATCAAGTGGCGATCACTGGCGATCACTGGCGATCACTGGCGATCACTGGCGATCACTGGCGATCACTGGAGATCACTGGCAATCACTGGCGATCACTGGCGATCACTGGCGATCACTGGCGATCACTGGCAATCACTGGCGATCACTGCTAACTACAACAGTTAATTTTGCAAACATACATATATCTACATATATCTACATATATCTACATATATCTACATATATCTCTGCATATAATATTCTTATATTTTCTATAAACGAAATACTATTTGAGTTTATTGCCAGATAATTTGTAAAATATTTTCAAACATTTTATAAAAATTTCACATAAAGACAAATGATTTATATTGTAGCAATTGGTTTAAAGACATTTCACATGCAATTATCTATTAATATGTAATTACATTTGCTCTCTCTCTCTCTCTCTCTCTTTCTTGATATATATATATATATATATCTATATATATTATCACACCTAAATAATTATATTTTCCTTCTTTTTTTTTTGCAATTTTTTTTTAATACATTTTAGCGACGTTCTATTTTCAAGAATTTATTTATGAATAGTTTATTACAATTTCTAGATCATTGAAGATCAGTATTTAAATTTTCAGTAAAAACTGGAAATACTATATATATATATATATTTTTTATATATAGTATATATATATATTCACAGTGGGATCTTATATTTAATGATTTTTTATGAGTTTAACTTTTTGCGCAAAAATATATAAATAGATCTCTGGTTTTTTTTTTTATATAGACTTATAGATAGACGCATGTAGATCAATTTTTACTGCATTTTAAGCATTATTTTCATATTAAATTTTTGTTAAATTTTTTTAAAGCTTAAGCTAAATAAATAATAGAAAAATGTTGAGATCATAGACTAATTAATCACTTGCGATCGCTTCAAATACTTTGTATAATACAACATGAAGATCACTTTTATAACAATTGAAAACTTTATATCATTTCATTAGAATTTTTTAACTTAAATTCTATTCTACAATTTTCAATATCGATCTTGTTATTGATAGAATAAGACTTGTAATTAAGATCTTGAAATTTTAACTATAGAAATTCATTAAAAAAAATTTCAATAAAAACAATTGTAAATTTATTAGTTTATTGACAAGAAAGAAAAGACAATAGAATAAAATTCTATTGATTGTATAGCTAATACATTTTCCCAGATCTTTTGAGATCAGCCTTATTTATATAGATTGGCAAATGACAAAACCCGTTCGGGCTAAAATTTATGTTTCTGTCGCGTCAAATTCAATGCCAAAAAACCCATTACAAACTTTTGCCATCAACGATCCACTACAACAATAACAACAATAACAACAAGAAGAACGACGGAACGAGAATGAAAATGCTGCTGCTGGGGGGGACAACAAGTACGACAAGTACGCGTACAATATGTCAGATCTCATCAATATATGAGCTCGAGAGATTGGCGTAACAGTTTCCGGTTTTTGGGGTATGGGTCGCTGACGACAAAAAAAGCTCAACGAATGCATAGAATAAAACAAATCGAATAAATACGAATGAAATGCAGTGCAGTGTGGAAATTGCAAGCGACATGCGTTCGTTCATTCTCTGAGGTGAGTCAAAGCCAAAGCCAAAATGTCAAAAAAAAAAAGCAAAAAGAAAATTTTCAGCCAAAGCCAATCGAGCGAACGATGTCGCCCGTGAGGGACCTTCAAAATGTGACGTTTGATTTAGATTTAATTACATGGCAAAACGTGGCCGAAAATAAGAAATAACCAAAATGCAAAAAAAAAAAGTGCAGCCAAAATAAATAAAAACCAAAAACACAAAAAAAAAATGGAAAGGTGAAAAGAGAAAAGAGAAAGAAAAAGAAAAAGTGCATGGGAATAAGCAGGTGACTCCCCGCAGCATTTGAATTTATGCGCGAAATTACAGTCCAAGATAAATAAAATAAATAAACAACATGTTTGGGAATAGACATCAAATAGAAAGAAAAGTGTCGCAAGGAATAGAAGGTTGAGCGGTAAGCGAAAGGCTTGTGGTAGAGCTTGTGGAAAAGGAGAATGAGCTGAGGTATGGCTATACATAAATTATGCACGCTGCCAAAAAGTATTTGCCAGCAAAAAAACAAAAAAAAAAGATGCAAAAAAGTAGCATCAATGAATTTTGCAAACTGCAACTGCAACTGCAACTGAGGTAGAAAAATTGTCGCTGTCAGCGCCAACGAAATTTGTAATGTCTCGACTTTTTGGCTAGCAAATTTGTCATATGAAAAATTCTCACTGCTAAAGCAAAAGCAATATATGACAGAAGAGTGGTAAGGGGGGAGGAAGGGATAGAATGACTAGCTGGCTGTGTGCTACGTTTGTATCGTTTATTAATGGGCGTGGCTGGGCGGCGTAGGCGTCGCGTGGCGTAGACTGCATGACGATCTGAAAGTTTTTTCTGCTGCTCTGTGCTTAACATTAATTTTATATGAGCTTTGTGCAACTGGGCGTGGCACACTAACAGCCTCCACAAAGGAGGCCACCTGCAACATTAAAGAGTTGTCGCTGATCAAACGCTCAAAGACTGCACAAGGGGAATGGGCAAAAGGGGATGGAGGTTTGTGTTTTTGTCTTCCATTAAATTCAATTGAAAACTTTCGCAATAAATTAATTAAATAATTAGAGCTCAAGTTCAGTTTGTCATCGTTTGATGTTGCCTCATGCTGTCTATGATGATAATGATGATGATGATAATCATGATCATAATGATGTTGATCATGCTATTAATTATGTTCTAGCTGTTGCTGCTGTTTTCAATTCCACTAAAAAAAAAAAAAAAAAATTGAAAACGTATTTGCGCCATTTTTACGCTTCATCTGTGCCGCTCAAGGGCGACAGAATGCAAATGCGATGACAACAAGCAGGCCGTGACGACAGTAGCAGCAGCAGCAGAATGAGAGCGAAAGAGAAAGAAACAGTGAGAGAGAGAGAGAGAGAGAAGGTGCAGAGAGATGGAAAATGAGAAACGTATAGTTGTGAAGTTGAGAAGCAGCAGCTGAGAACTTAAAGTTAAATATATCGATAAGTTATCGATAAAAAAATAACTACTCATTATATGCAATTCTCGAATTAAATAAGTTTTCAAATGAATTAAAAAATAAATATTTTCAATTTTCATAAGTAAGAATATATATAAGGCTAAGTAAAAATTTATCGATAACAACGATAAATGCTAAAAATGTAATACATTAGCACTTAGACAATTCCCAGAAGAACTCGAAATTAATTTTAAAAAAATATAATAGAAGTTATAGACTTAAAATTCACAACATTTTAAATATCGATAAGTTATCGATTATAAAAATTTTAGTTATTTTTTTTTAACTTTTTATTAAAATAAATTTTCTAATGAATTTGAAAATAAATGTATTCAATTTTCCAGTAAATCTATTTATAAACTAAGTACAAAACATATCGATAACAAAACGATAAATGCCAACAATGTAATACTTTAGCACTTAGACAATTCCCAGAAGAAATCGAAATTAATTCAGAAAATGCAATAGAAGTTATAGACTTGAAAATCGTAACATTTCAAATATCGATAAGTTATCGATTATAAAAATTTTAGTTATTTTTTTTTCAATTTTTTAATTAAAAAAATTTTCTAATGAATTTAAAAATAAATGTATTAAATTTTCACAATTCAATTTATAAACTAAGTACAAAACATATCGATAACAAAACGATAAATGCAACAATGTAAAGTATTAGCTATTCATCCAATTGCCGGCAACAAATGATGCAATTTTTTTGTGTTATTTTGTAACAATTTGTAAATTGCATTAGATTCAATTCTCATACTTTTCACTCTCTCTATCACTGTCTGTGTCTCTGTCGCACATTTGCATTGGGGGGATCAAAGTTTATAGAGCGACGATGATCATTGAGTCAGATATTGTTTGTATATGTTGTTTTCCAGCCAAATGCACTAAATCAAACGATCGTTGTGCATTGCGCATTGCAAATCGCAATGATAATCAATGAGTTTTGCTCAGACGAATAGAGCTCGATGTGCCGTTAAATGAATGGAAATTCCATTGGTCAGTAGCAGCAGTAGCAGTCATCATAATCGCAGCCGAAACCAATTACAGAAAGCTTACAACAAATTGCCGATGTGTCTGAAATTTAATTAAAAACAGAAAATGCTTAAAGCATAAAGAGGAAGCGTACAAGATTGCAAGAGTATATGAGAATATGAGAATAAAAATGAAAACGAAAACGAAAATGAAAACAAGATGAGAAAATAGAAAATCTAAAAATTTATGATCTATTCATATGAAATCAGATTTGATATTGAAATGAGCTCATTTCCGTCTTTTGGGTCGGAACGTCGACGTTGTTGAATCATTTGACATTTTGTAGTCAAGTTGTGATTGAAATATATTTTGATGTCAGTTTCCTGCTCATTTCATTCACATTTATTCATTCATTCATTCATTTATATATACATTTATTCATTCATTTGGGTTCATTCATATATATATATATATTTTTTTTTTTTGGCACTCACAGCATGCGAAATGGCAATTAAAACCCGCCGGGGCCTTAATGGGTTAAGCAGCACTCACCATACACACACAGCCACACAAGCACATGTAATACTCGCAGTGCCACTTAGTCTCAAGCTGTGTATGTTGGATGCGTTTGTTGTTCCAATATCATCACACTGGGAGGCAAAGGCAACAACATTGCGCATACGCCGCGTGTTGCGCTCAACGTGTCAGTAGAGCAGCAAAGCAATCGACACAAAAAAAAAAAAAATTGGCACACTTTATGGGCACAGTGCACAGTGCACAGTGAGTGCTGAGCGCAGAAGGAAACCGCTGAGAAACACCCCCAATATATGATTAGGTTAGACTAACGCGCATCTAACGAGCATCACGCACACATACTACAAAACTCGGCCAAATGCCAAAAATTTGCTTAATGCAGATGACTTGATTATGATGTCTTAATGCCTTGATGCCACAATAGTTAGACAGAGATAAAGAGAGAGAGAGATAGAAACAATAGACACTGTGGGAGACTTTCGTCACTTGCCAAAGAACTGACATGAAAATGGGATGAAATTGAGTTGCAGTTGCAGTAGCTGCTCGTTCTTATAGCATTTGGCAACGGGTTTTGGCACGTTTTTTTTTCCCCCTATATATAAAAATATATATTATTTTTTTTTTTTTTATGATTATTTCATTTTAATTAAAAACTTATGCGATTTGTTTATTTTGTTAATTTGTCTCTGCGCCGTTTTGCGTCACGTTGACAGTTTCGTGTGTCTTTTGCGCTCAACAAGTCAACAGCGCTGCATCATAATTAAAACGCATGACCAGAGACAATGCCACTGACAATGAACAGCACAAGTGAGTAAGCGAGTGCGAGAGAGACAGACAGAGAGAGAGATAGCGAAACAAGACATGGGTCAAGTTGAAGGACTGACAAGGGCCTCGAGCCTTGAGGTAACTAAGAAATCATCTTGTCATGCACAAAAAAAAAAAAATAAAATAAAAAAGATTTTTTTTTCAATTTTGAAGTGTTGTGTGCTGTGAGTTCTCTAGTTTTTTAGATTAATCTAAGGTAGTTCAAAGAAAGTATGAAATTTCAATGTTGCTATAATTGTAAAAAATATAAAAATATAAAAAAAAAATAAATAAATAAATATAAAAAATTTAAAAAAATTTTCAATTTAGAAAATTTATCGTAAATCTTCTGAAACTTTCTTAATAATAATAATACAAATTTTTTTATATTATTATCAAAGAAAAATTACAAAAAAAAATATTAAAAATTTTTTTAGATTAAAAATTTAATCTCAGATCGCAGATCTTAAATATAAAAATCAGAAATTTTCTAATTTTTTATTATTATCAAAAATTTTTTATAGCATTAGTTATAGAAAAATAAAATAAAAAATTTCAAAATTTTTTTTGTGATGGGAAATTTAATCTCAGATCGCAGATCTTAAATATAAAAATCAGAAAAAATAGTTCAAATATTTTTTTTTTATTATTATCAAAAATTTGTTATAGAAAAATAAAATAAAAAATTTCAGAATTTTTTTTTTGTGATTGAAAATTTAATCTTAGATCGCAGATCTTAAATATAAAAATCAGAAATTTTCTAATCAATGCTCAACAAATATTTTTTTTTTATAATTATCAAAATTTTTTTTATAGCATTAGTTATAGAAAAATAAAATAAAAAATTTCATCATTTTTTTTTGTGATGGGAAATTTAATTGCAGATCACAGATCTTAAATATAAAAATCAGAAAAATTCTAATCAATGCTATATTTTTTTTTAGTTCAAATATTTTTTTTTATTATTATCAAAAATTTGTTATAGAAAAATAAAATAAAAAATTTCAGAATTTTTTTTTTGTGATGGGAAATTTAATCGCAGATCGTAGATTTTAAAACTTATAATCTGAAATTTTTTGATTCATGCTCAGAAAATATTTTATTATCATTTCAACAATGTTTATAAAATATTGTTATAGCATTATTATTATTATTGTTATGTGCATCATAAATCAAGCTTATAAAATTCAAGTTATTATTAATTTAATATCTAGCAGCTGCCGGGATTGCTTCTTCTTCTTCATCTTCCAAGCTCATCTATCTAATGTCACATAAATTTATAGCATAACTCAAAAAGAAAACTCAGATTTCTCACATCTCTTACAAAGTGAGGTGTGATTGTTGTTGTCTTGTTGCAACGTGGACATCATGGTCATGGGCACGTTGCATGTGGCAACGCCTATTTGAGCCATAATTAAGTTAAACGTTGTCGCAATTTGCGCGCCATCCACCAAAAGATTGATGTCGTCTTTGTCTTTGTCTTTGTCTTTGCCTTTGTGTCTTTTCTGTGACTTTCTGTCTCTCTGACATCCTCGCGTGCTTTTCCTTTGTTTTTTCTTTTCTCTCTCTCTCTTTAATTTTTTATTTTATTTTTTATTTTTTTTTTTTTTGCTTTTTAGCTTGTTAAAGGCCAAATAGTAAATATGGCTGAATTATTAGCTAGCCTGGCGGCAATTGGACATGCGCATGTCCCAGAGCCTGGGAACGTAACGTTGCGCATTCCATAAACATTGAGACAGAGAAACTTACAACAGGATGTTCATTACGAAGATTATGATGATAAGCTAAAGACTTAAGTTTAAACTTAGTTTCAGTTTTTTTGTTTTTGTTTTTTTTACGGAGTCAGTTCAATGGCGGCGCCTGTTCAACATGTTAATTTGCTAATTGCTAAATGACAACAGCAACACAAACGGCAAAATGAAACAAAAAAAACTAAACTAACGACATAAAGGTGGCAAAAAGCAGCGTGCGACATTGACGCCCACACACGTAGCTCAAGCTGTGCTGTGTTGTGCCACACCCACTGCCTCTGCAGGCATGTTAACAGTTTTTTTGGTTGGCAACTGCTGTTAGCTGTTAGCTGGCTAATCAATTGTCAATGCTGCCGCCCACATCAAACGCCACAGTGTGGCACACCCCTTGTCCAATATTATATTGTCACTGGACATGTCCATAGTGTGTCCACAATGTGTACATAAGAGATCAGCACTTGCGCTGAGGCATTCTGTGGACAAATATTTGTGCGCGTAAATTGAAAACTGACCAGCCACAACAGCTCTTAAGTTGGGCCTAAACGACAATCCGACGATCGATGGTCTAAACGACGAAATGAAATGAAAGAAAAAAAAAAAAAAAAAAATATACAAAAACACAAACACACAGAAACAACGATCGATGCCATGTGATGCGATGCGGCCATTCATTCAACGCTTGTCAACGCTTTGTTTAAATACTTTGCCACTCGCATGTTGACAAGTGGTTTAAGTCGTTGATTTGTTTACACTGTGCACCGCACTCACAGTCGACACTGGCTATAGTCACTGCTGAAGCCGGTGGCAACTGCATTTGCAAGCAGCTAAATCGTTGACTGACTTCAACTGGCGACTCACGAAAATGAGTCAATCAAACGAAGTTTCAACCATTCTGACTGTCTATTTACATAGAAAACAAAAGCTGAAGAAAAAAACAACAAGAAAATTAAAATTAAAATTTTATTTTTTTTCTTAAATTTATTATTTTATTTTTTTTTATATATTTTAGATTATTTTAAAATTAGTTTAAAATGTAAAATATTTAAATTAAAATTTTATTTTTTTTCTTAAATTTATTATTCTACTTTTTTGGTTTTATAAATATAAAAAATATTTTATATATATTTGAAATTATTTAAAAATCCGATAAAAATTTAAAATATTGAATTTAAAAAATTAAAAAAAAATTTTTTTTTTAATTTTGAAAAATTCTTGAGTTTTTGTCAATGATATCAAATAGTTTATTAAAGTCAATAAACTCTTTAGATTAGCGTATAGCAGCTATACAGCTGTTAGAAAAAGAGGGAGCAGTGGTACAGTGCTTGGATTGGCATTGCTATGGGTTGGGTATGGGAAATTTCAACCACTTGTCAGTTGGGGCTACCACCAAACCGGGCACTTTGATCAAAGAAAAAAATCACTGAAAATCCATTGAGGCCTATAACGACACCCAAAACAACAACAGCAGCAGCAGCAGCAAAAACAACAAAAACAACTGCAATAGGGGCACACTTGGTGCTTAAAAGATGCAATGCTTGTTGCTCTTCTCTTTTCTTTTGGTTGTGTGAAAGCAAAATAAAGATACGTTGCGGCCAAGTGTTGCCAGTTGCCAGTTTGCCTGTTGCCAGTTTGCCAGCTTGCCTGGACTGGGGACCTGGGATCTGGGATCTTCTGCTGCTGCTGCTGTTGTTGCTGTTGCTGGCAGACTGAAGTTGTTTAGTCTTTTCAAGTTTGCCGACAGCAGCGCTGCTGGCGTCGCTGCCAGTTGCCTGTTGTTGCTGTTGCTGCTGCAGAGTAAACTTCAACTTCAAAAACGAAAAAGTGTCGAACGGACGACGAAGACGACGGCGCGTGAGTCTGACACATCGCCAGATCTTCGGCCTCGGCTATTTTCCGCTTAACCAAAAACTCCCCGTGTTTATTGTTGTTGTTGTTGTTGTTGTTGATGTTAGTGTGTATGAGTTGCTGCTGCTGTTATTACTGTTGTTGTTGTTGCCTGCTGGCAACTTGTGTGGTTACGCGCTCTGCACGCTTGAAAGGTGTTTGAGTTTGAGTTCTTTAGATCTCTCCAGTCATCAGCGCATCGACTTGCGATCTCATCATCATCGTCGTCGTCGTCGTCGTCGTCGTCGTAGCCGTCGTTCGTTTCGTTTTGTTCGCCAGCTTCAACTTCAATTGTTTTAACATGTTGTTGTTGTTGTTGTTGCTGTTTACAAGCGCGTCTATCATTTACTTTTGGCGGCCCAGTCCAATTTTATTTAGTGTTTTTTTTCTTTCTACATATATGTATGTGTGTGTTTGTGTGTGTGTGTGTGCGTCGTGTGTCTGCTCTATTTGTTTTTTAAAGATTTTTGTAGCTATTAAGTTGTCATAATCTCTTGGCTCGCATTGAGATCGAGTGATCGCCACAGGGCCAAAAAATATACAAATATAGATAAAGTAAGAGTGTGAAAGAGTCTATATATGCGAGAGAGAGAGAGAGACAGCATAAGAAGGGCATGGCCACCAGGTGAGCAAATTGGAGCAACAACATAAGAAAAGATCAATAACGATCGCTACATATAACAAACTATTATAGAAATATTGATCGAGTTTTATACTAAAGTAAGCTCCACTATTAATAGATATTCTATAACTAACATTTATTCATTAGAATATTTTCTTATATGTCAGCTGCAACGATAAGCAATGATATATATAGACGACGAGTAACATAGCATGGCAATATCTATGACCAATTTCCAAGGGCTTGGCTTTAACCCATATCAGCACTTTGTCATCGATGAATAACTTTAACCTAAATCAGAGCAAGGGGGCCGAGTGGCCGGCAGCAGGGTCGGGTCGGGCGTTTTCATTTTGAAGTTTGCCGATTTTGTTGTTGTTGTTGTTTCTTTTTTTTTTCACTGTTAATTTCCTTTAGACTGTCAGTTCCAGGGTTGAGTCAGCTGCTGCCGCTGCTGTAAATTGCGCCATTAATTGCTAAAAATAACACAAATTCCTCGAAACAGCAACAGCAACAGAGAGAGAGAGAGAGAGAGAGACCTAGTGAGAGTGTAAAAGAGACAGAGAGCGTAGAACTGACATAAACCAATAGACTGACTGCACATCAATCACAGACTTTGAGACTCAACTCATCTCATTTCATCTACAAACAGAAGCTCTATAAAATGCATTCCCATTGGCATCCCTTGGCATCCCTTAGTAGTTGCTCGCTCTTATAATCATAGGCAGACTCAGACTCGTCAGTGAAAACATATAAACTTGGAAAATATACTTTAAAAATTGAATATTGTGCAAAGTTCACGAGCATAGCAAATTTCATGCGAATGTGAATATGCAATGTGTGAAGAGTGAAGCAACAAAATAATAATACAAAAACAAAACAAAAAAAAAAATGGTAAAATAAGAAGAAAAATGCGAACGAAAAACAATTGAGCTATTAAAAAGTCATAAATCTGAAATGGAAAAACATAAATCAGCGCCAAAGGCGCGCACACAAAAACAATTTAAACACTGCCGCCCAGTGGCTGACACATACAATGAGTATGTACTAAGCGCAGCAGCAGCAGCAGTAGTAGTAGTAGCAGCAGCAGTAGTAGTAGCAGCAGCAGTAGTAGGATGCCCCCATGGGCAACTTTTCTATAGTCTAGTATAGTAGACGACCTGAGGCAACAGGCAACGGGCAGGCAAAAGGGGGAAACGAGCAAACAGCGACGCATGCACAGTATGTGCTGCACCCACATTGTACGCTGCCAACAATAATTATTAATTTTCCAGCTAAATTAAATTTTAACGCTTTGGCTTTGGCTTTTGGCTGCCGAACTGCAGCTGAAATAGAAAACGAAAATTGCATCGATTGAGAAAATTGCTAAAAAGTCAAGTGGGTGTTGTGTATATGTATATGTATATGTGTGAGAGTGTGTCTGTGTGTGTCTGTGTGCTGGCAAAAATTTTATTGAGCTGCCGCCGCTGTGCTTATAATAATAAACAAATACAATTGTTAATTTTGTATGCGTATGCGTACTTTTCTCTCTCTACTTCTCGCTCTCTCGCTCTTACTCTATCTCTATCTAGCTGCCATATTGCGTATACGCCGCATATCATCGACACTAAGTGAATATTTAGTTCAACTGCCGTCGAATCATTGTTTTCATTATTTTAACCAAATAAACTTTTCAACGACTTTCAGTGGTGGCCGCAACAAAAAAAAAAAAAAATTAAATAAATAAATGCAACTATTTTTAATGAACTTGCCGGATGAAAGTATTGCACTTAGGCGCCGCACAGCATCAATGCACGAATTGAAGTTAACTAAACACATGAATTATGCATATTAGTATGAGACTAATGGCTCATAAGCATAAGCTAAACACAAATATGATCTAGTTACACAATTTTTTTGTATTTAATTTATTATTACACAAAATTTTTTTAAGTATTTTTTTTTTATTTTATTTTCATAGTTTTATGCATTAAAAATAATTTAAATTATTTAATTTAAAAATTGTTCTAATTAAATTAAAATTTTTTTTATAATTTTTACAATTTTATTTGAATTTTATTTAAATTATTTAATTACAAATTTATTTTAATTATGATTAAAATATTTTTATTTATTAATATTTTGATTATTCATATTTTTTATAATTTTATTTTCAATTAAACAAAAATTGTCTTCAATTTAAATATAATTTATATTAATTTTGTTTTCTCGGAAAAATTTTAAATTAAAAATTACAAATTTTAGTTAAAGTAATTTATAAATATTATTTTTTCAATAATTTTTTATAATTTTATTTTGAATTAAAAAATGAAATATAAAAATTAATTTATATTAATTTTATCTTCTCGACAAAATTTTATAATTTTTTTTAAATAATTTTTATTAAAATTGAAAATAAATTTATTTAATTTGCAATTGTTTTTTTATTTTTTAATTGTAGGGCCGAGGGCACAAACATATTACTCGATCCAAATCTAATGTGCAAAAAGACACGTCGTCTACGTGGCAAACTGGCCGAAATTTGCCGGCATGATTCGGCCCTACTCAAAGAGATCATCAATGGGATTAATCTGGGATTCCGCGAATGCGAATTTCAATTTCGTAATCGCCGCTGGAATTGCACAGTGCTGCGCAAGAGCATGAGGAAAATATTAATGCGCGGTAAGTAAGACTATGACAACTAGATGCTCACACTCACACACACATACACACACATACTCATATACTCATATTCATACACTCAAAGAGACACTCACGACAAAGTGCTGGCGACAAAGGCCAAATGGCGCTGGTTTATTATGCAGCGCGAACTGGCAGACGCCTGTCAACACTTGCTGACTCAGAGACTTTAAGGCAACTACTGCATTTCACAGTTGTCAACAACAACAACAACAAGAACAACAACAACAACTACAAAATAAAAGCTAGACAATGTATACTTTTTAGTGTTGTATTTAGATAAAAGATAAATTTAACTTTAAAGCGCAGTCGCAGTCTTTGTAAAAAAAAAAAAAAAAAAATTCTTAGAGTCTGCAGGCAAACTATCAATAGCTGAGACACAGCAACATGCAGCACTGACCAGTGACCAACGTTGAGTAGTTTAACAGCAACTCATCGACTGACTGCCCCGCAAATGCTGCCTAATTACAGCTAAAGTTGCTGTACAGTGCAATCCTCAACTTCTTCTTCATCATCTTTGAGTTGTTGTTGTTGTGGTAAAGAAGACGATACCGAAGACTGTCAGGCGGCAGGCGACCGCATCATCCATCAACGTTGCATAATAAAAATGTTGCGCCCGCCTGATGAATAGCGCCTGAAATGAGCCTACAAAGCTGTCAATTTTAATAAATTATTGCCCGAAATGCTCAAAAGGTACTCAACACACACACACACACACACACACACACACACACACACACTATATATATATATATATAGTCATGGCTCATGGAAGTCTTTTTACTCTTGACTCTTCATGAATGTCTCACAGCTCCTGCTGCTCAAGCAATCTGCACTTAATGACAACAATGCGCAAACAAAACACATACCAAATTATGTGCAATAAATTCCACACTCAGTTCACACACACACACACAAACACACACACACATATACATATACTTTACATACTCTTTTTGTGGATTAAAAGTCTGCGGCCCTGTCAAACTGTCAGTTATCATCGCTTGGACAAGGAAGTTTTTTTTTTCTCTGCTGCTTCTGCTTCTTCTTCTTCTGCTTCTTCTTCTTCTGCTTCTCTTTAATTTTCGGCCAAGGCTATGTAATGATGCCCTTCCATTTGGGGTGGTGACTGTCCAAAAAAGACATATCACCTGTCCACTCACAAACTCCAATTCTCAGCTTCATCTCGCTTGCACGCATTACAAGCATATGCAAATTTTACAACTTGGACTTGGATTTTTTTCTTGCGATTTTCGATTTCATTAAACGTGACTTTAGTACGCGATGTTGTTGTCATCGTCGTCGTCGTTGTCGTTGTCGATGACAGGGCAAACTTGACGTCAGTTGTCGTTGCTCTGTTGCGTTTCACATTTGCATAGAGATCAGAGCATAGTGTAGAGCAATCAGTGTGATCGGTTATCGCATTGAGCAATTAATCATTTTGTCACCGTAAGCTGACAAATTGACATCAATCATGCGACATGAACTGATAGAAAGAGACGATGAGAGAGATAGCAAGTAGAGGCGTGTTGACAACATTAATCAGCAGCGATTATAATTAATATCGATATTAATCGTTATTTTATTATTATTAGACTCATCGAAATTGACATTTTAATGATAGACTAGAAAACTCAATATACTCATATTCACATTCATTCTACATATTCAGTAACAGCAGCAGCAACAACAACTAAGCTGTAAAATGTCATATACTAAATGCCACTTAATGTTTACAGACTAGTTTATGCGATTGTAAACATTTATATGGGCAGTTAAAAGCACTTAATCCTGACTCTGATAAAAGCAAATTCATTTAAGTGCGCAATTATTCAGCTTGAAATAGTAAACAGAATAAAAAAAAACAACAAAAAACAAATGGAAAATAAATTGCACCAATTACTAAATTATAGAACTATAAAAATCTACAAGATTTACAGCACATATTGACATAACTATATATAATTTTACATAATTTTTATTGCAATTAATAATTAAATTAATTTAGTTAGTTTAATTATTTTAATTTCAAAAATAAATTATTAAGAATTATGAAATTAAATTCACTAAATTATATTCATAAATAAATTATATTTACGAAATAAAATTATGAAAATAATTAAGTTAATTAAATTTTTAATTAAATTAACTTAAATTATTAGTAGATTAAACCAACTAATTTTTTTTCAAATTAATTAATAAAATTTAATTAATTTAAATAATTAAAATAAATAAAATAATTAAAAGTATTAAAATATTTAAAATAATAATTAAAATAATTAAAATAATTAAAATAATTAAAATAATTAAAATAATTAAAATAATTAAAATAATTAAAATAATTAAAATAATTAAAATAATTAAAATAATTAAAATAATTAAAATAATTAAAATAATTAAAATCATTAAAATAATTAAAATAATTAAAATAATTAAAATAATTAAAATAATTAAAATAATTAAAATAATTAAAATAATTAAAATAATTAAAATAATTAAAATAATTAAAATAATTAAAATAATTAAAATAATTAAAATAATTAAAATAATTAAAATAATTAAAATAATTAAAATAATTAAAATAATTAAAATAATTAAAATAATTAAAATAATTAAAATAATTAAAATAATTAAAATAATTAAAATAATTAAATAATTAAAATAATAAAAATAATAAAGTTAATTAAATCTTTAATTAAATTACATTAAATTATTAGTAGATTAAACCAACAAATATTTTTCAAATTAATTAATTTAATAAAAATTAATTTTAATTAATTAATTCAAAATTAACAAATTATAAAACACAATTATTTATTAAAATATTGAAAAAAATAATTAATTAATTATGAATAAATCAAAATAAATTATTATTAAATTAATAATTATAATTAACAAATATGAAACATTCCTAATTTTTAATTTTCCTCCCATTCTTTTCACCTACACAGAGTCTCGGGAAACGGGCTTTGTGAATGCCATAACAGCAGCTGGTGTTACCTATGCTGTGACAAAAGCCTGCACCATGGGGCAGCTGGTGGAATGTTCATGCGACAAGTCACATATGCGTCGCAATGGCGGCCAGCCACAAATGGTTAATGCTGCGACAGCAGAGGCAGCACTCGAACGACAGCAGAGTCAACAAGTGCCTCAACAGCAGCAACAGCGTAACAATAATAATAACAACAACATGACGGATATATTGCTAGGTCGACAGCGTAATAATCATCGACCAGGTGGCGGTGGCGGTGGCGGTAGGCGTGGACGTCGCAAATTCTGGGATAACATAAAATTTCCGCAAGGCGAATGGGAATGGGGCGGTTGCAGTGACAATGTTAACTTTGGGTTGCGGCATTCACGCGCCTTCCTTGATGCCAAGCAGCGGCAACGACGCAGTGATCTTGGCACATTAGTGAAGCTGCACAACAACAATGCGGGAAGATTGGTAAGTGCAAGAAGAAGAGAAAGAATAGCAAAACTTTCTTGAATGAAACTGTAGAAATCTAAAATCTCAAACAATATTGCAAAAGCTATCTAAAATTTTCCTCTCTCTTTCTCTCTCTGTCTGTCTCTTGGTCTTTTTCTTTCTCTTTCGCTTATACTGTTTGACAGGCAATACGCGATGCAATGCGTTTGGAGTGCAAATGCCATGGCCTGTCGGGATCGTGCACGGTTAAAACCTGTTGGCTTAAGATGCCGCCATTTCGTGAGATATCGTCACGATTGCGCGATAGATACGATGGGGCACGCAAGGTGGCGCTACGCAATGATGGCAACAGTTTTATGCCTGAAACGCCGCACACGAAGCCAGCAAATAAATATCAATTGGTTTATGCCGATGATTCGGCTGATTTTTGTACAGCAAATGCTAAGACTGGTGCATTAGGTACACAGGATCGCGAATGTAATGCAACATCATTGGGACCAGACAGTTGTGATCTCTTATGCTGTAGTCGAGGATATAAGCATCGTGTTGTTACTGAATTGACCAATTGCAATTGTGTCTTCAAATGGTGCTGTGAGGTGACGTGTGAGAAATGTCTTGAACATCGTGAGGTTAACACTTGCCTTTAAACACCAAAAAAGACGAAGATTGAAGCAGAAGAAGAAGAAGAAGCTTAACTTATCATTATATGAGATATATTTCTTCTTCATCATTTTTGCAGATTTTTTTTTTTTTTTTTAATTTGATTTTTATTTTTATTTTTTTTTATTATTTTTGTTGTGGGTTCAGCAAAGTCATGAACATCATAGTATATTTTGAAAGCTTTCCATTTCGCGTGATAAACAAACAAACAGTTGAAAACACATACACACACACACACATACACATACAAAACGTTTTGCTGCAGTCCAATTTTTAAGTATTAACTAACACTAGTAAACAGTATAGAAAGGCAACGTGTTGAATGTGACGTCATAGCTTAGCATTAGGCATTAGGCCCATTTTACATAATATTTAATACTTAGTACTTACGTTTAGTTGTAAATCTCACACACACATACATATATACGAATAGTTATTATTTAAGTCTGTAAATAGTTGTAATAAAAATAAATAAATAAATAAATAAAAAAAAAAAGCAAAACGCTAAAAGAAAATTTCAAGTTTTCTATTATTATTATTTTTTTTTTTTATTATTTTTGCAGTTAATTGCTTGGCAAAATCAATTAAAGAAAAAAAAACGTTATCTTTCAGCTTAAATGCTAAACGGAAATGTAACTCAAATCGATTCGCTCATTGATTAAAATCTGCATAAATGATAAAACGTAATTTAATGAAGACAACAGCAAAACAAAACAAAAAAACTAAACAGAAAATCGATTGAGAAACAAGTTCAACACAGCTGTCTATAACTTTATCTACAACTATAACTATACAACAGATATATGTAGCTATAACTATAGCTATAGCAAGTATCTATTGTCGCATATCTATTATTGTATCTTTTACATATAGCTATAGCTGTATCTTTTAAATGTATCTGGCAGCTGTAGAGATACTCATACTCATACATACGTATGGCGACTAAGATTCGACCCAATGACTTTCCCATAAATTAACACAATTTTATTGTTGTCGACACGAGATAAAAATCTACAAAAATTTGCCTAAACAGCAAACAAAACTGAAAATCGCATTCAAACAAAAAACAATAACAACAACAACAAAAAAATATAAAATTGATTTGCCTTTAGTTTTGTTGTCAAGCATAAATTATCTCAACGATTGTCGTACGTTGAACGTTGATCGTTTCGTTCAACATTGAATTTGAATGCATAAATTAAAAAATCAAATAGATTGTCGCTAAATGCTTGTAATTAAAACTATCATACTATGATTTTTTTATATATATATAGAAAATATAAACAGAAGCCAATTAATCGTCTATACCCAAAAAAAAAAAAAAAAAAATGTTAATAACTTTAAATCATTATGATCGAACATTGTGTAAGGAAAGTTCATAAAAAAAAAACATTTTAATTTAAGAGGATGCGTTAAAATTGATAGTTATGGCATATTTATGGCAAATCAATCACAATCAAAATCATTAATCAAAATCATTAACCAATTAATCAATTAATAATTCCAATTGACTTTTGATAATTAATTAACAAATTAATAACAATAAAAGTAAGTATCAAATTATCAAATAAAAAAAAAATAAAAATAGAAAATCTATAATATTATTGAATTTATTAAAATTAATTAAATCTTTATCTATTGCCACTAAATAATACTAATTAAATTTCACTTCGTGAAACTGTAAAATATTTCAACTCTTTAACTATTTCAAACTTGATAATACATAGTATATCGTAGCTCATTTAAGATGCAAACACACACACAGACACACAGACACCCAACAATTTTCAAGTGGATAATCTACAGCTTAAAATCCTGTATAATCTTAAGTCTTAAAGTTTTGATATGCAAAAGAACGCTTCATGAAATATGCTTCAAGCAGATGCCCGTTGTCCCGAATTCCATTCTTACTTTGTCTACTGCCTTCACCAGGTCAATCTCAGTGCGAGTCTCGTGTAAGAGGGCGCAGTGGAGGTTGAAAGAAAGAAAAAAAAAAAAACAAGCCCATGGCATGATAAGACACAACGACACCAACAGTAAGAAGCAGTATCGGCAGCAGCAAACAGCAAACAGCATCAGCAGCAGCATCAGCAGCAGCATCTACAGCTCTACAGCAACAACTAATTAACAATCGCATTCATTTTATTTATCGTACAACAAATGCAAACCGCTTGACTTCCAAAACTGTATCTGCATGCATTTATAAGACTCTTTTTGGTGAATATCATCTATCTCGCTCTCTCTCGCTCTCCCTCACACACACACATATAATGTTGACTGAGATACTTTTACAGTATCTTCTTATTTACTTGAACACTGATCGGACGACAAATGCGACAGTTGGGACAGACAAATGCGTCGTTCGTCGACGATCGACGATCGCATCAGCCAGCATCGCATAGCATCACATCGGATCGCCATGTCTTGTACACTTGACTGAACAAAATATATAAATATATATATATATATACATGTGTGTGTATGTACGGTGAGATACTCGTTGCTCGAACTTGAGGCTCGGGCCACAACAACAGATTTTAGATTCAGTGGCTTTATCTTGGGCGCGTTAATGAGATTTGCTTGTATCTGAAGCCATTCGGTAGATGCATATCAGTTCATTTCAATTAATTGTGGCGACGCTTATTAGTCATCCATCTAACAAACTAAACTGGCAACTGGCTCTGTGTCTCTCTGTGGCACTACCAACTCTACAGCACTGTAGAACAGGCGCAGGCGCTCTCTGTGGCGCTTTGAAAATCTTATTATCAGTCGACATGCACTTGAAGAAATCTAAGACAAAGAAAAATGCATAAAATTCAGCAAAAATATTATGCAATATTAATAATTAATAATTTTTAATATAAATTTTAATTAATAAAAAAAAATTCTTTAAATATAAAATAAAAATTATTTAAAATTTTATTTCGTCATCTAATGAAAATTTATTTACTTTTTTTTTTTTTATTTCTTGCAGTGCAAATGCATCGCTTTGTCTCAACTTTTTTTTCCTAGTGTTATGCCAATGACCCCAAACTGACCTTGGCCAGTTGTTAACTTCTGATTATATGTCTGTCTGTCTGTGTGTGTTTGTGTCAGTTCCTGGCTGCCCTTTTTTTTCCCAGCTGCTTTATAAATGTGCATTTTATGTTAATAAAAATGCATTTTTATGCTTAATTCTAGATCAAAATTTCTTTTGGCGGTAGATTCTCTTTCAAGTGGCGCTAAAAATGGCGCCAAAACTATAACTAATATATATCTATATAAGAATCTAGATTCTCTATATATATATATTTATATATATATGTAGATCGAAAAGTTTCCCATGCGATTTTTGGCAAACTAATGGCTTAATTTTCATTCAATGGTAAACGTTGATGCTGACGAAGATCGTTTGCAGATGAAACTCAAGTTGGGGCTGAGTTTGGAACTGCCTATGCCAAGATATCGAAAACGTTGATCACAGCAAACAATTTTAGCCAAATTGCAGACAAGCATTCGTGCATCAGCGTGAGCAAGAGAACAATAGAAAACAAAAAAGAGATAGTGTGCGAGAGAGAGAGAGAGAGAGAGAGAGAGAGAAAGAGGAAGAAAGACTGACGCAGGGCGCTAAAAGAACAACTATTAAGAGCGGACCGCTCTCGACGGACGCGTCGTCGTCTCCTTTTGGTATAAAACCTGAAACATGAAATTCCTGCGTAATTTGTAAGGAAAGGCGTGAAGAACACCAACGAAGGCAACACCTTAATTAATGTTATTAAAATGGAACGAACGACCGTCGGACCGACAGACCAGCGATTGGACCTGCACCTCAAACTCGAACTCAAACACAAAACTCAAAACTCAAACTAAAAACTGAGAACTGAGAACGAAGAACTAAGAACCAAGAACCTGAGACCTGCGACTGAGACCCAATGTCAGGTCCGCAAGGTCCAAGGCGCAAAAAAAAAAAAAAGAAGGCAGACACACTAATACAAACACACACACACACGAAGAAAGAGAGAGAGAAAGAGAGGAAGAAGAGGAATGTGGCAAAAGGGAAAAAGTGTCGGACTTGGGGTTTGCTTGATCGGCACTTTTTGGGCTGGTTGCCAGTTGCCAGTTTGCTGGTCGCTGGTCGCTTATGTTGGCCATGCACGTTCCGGTCCAAAGGCAGAATGGGAACGACTACGACTACGAGTACAAGAATGGGAATGAGAATGAGAATGGCAATGGGTCCAGAAATGAGAATGGAAATGGTAAACGGGAAACGGGAATGAGAATGGGAAATGGCCTGTGTTGTCTTCATTTGGGGCTTGGCTTGGACTAAACGCTCGGGTAAAAGTTATTGGAAAGTGACCAAAAAAAACAAAAAAGAAAAAAAAAAAAATACATTTTCGCTGTTTTGTTTTCATTTTTTTTTTTGTGGGCTGGCCAATGAGTTGTAATTTCTCAGTTATTACAGACACTTGGGCCAATATAAGGCTAATTATTTAATATTATATTTATGGCATGTTATCGAAAACAATTTTTAAAATTTTTAGCTTCATTATAATATAAATAATCAAATATTTGCCATAAATTTCAGATTGATTTATGAGCATAAAATTTATTAAATTGAAATTGTTAAAAAAATAAAAGAAAAAGTGCAGAGAATATTGAAAATGCAGTTGTATAACAGTTGTGTAACAGTTGAGCAATTTTTTAATTTTTTTTTTTTTTTAAATTTTCCAATTCTAATTCTCGGGTGACTACTGTAACATCATCATACATATGTATATACATCAAGTGTCTTTACAAAAAATAATAAAAAAAAAAAACAGTGCAGAGAATATTGAAAATGCACTTGTATAACAGTTGAGTAACAGTTGAGCAATTTTTAAATTATTTTTAATTTTTTTTTAAATTTTCCAATTCTAATTCTCGGGTGACTACTGTAACATCATCATACATATGTATATACATCAAGTGTCTTTACAAAAAATAATAAAAAAAAAAAACAGTGCAGAGAATATTGAAAATGCACTTGTATAACAGTTGTGTAACAGTTGAGTAATTTTTAAATTTTTTTTACTTTTTTTTTTAAATTTTCCAATTTTAATTCTCGGTTGACTACTGTAACATCATCATACATATGTATGTACATCAAGTGTCTTTACATCAGTTTCGCTCCAAAACACAAACGCAAAGCTTTTAAGCTTCTTCGTTTCGCGACGACAGAGACCGCAGCCACTGCTGTTGCTGTCAAATGTTAGTTCCCAGCATTGTGCAATGCCAACAGATTTATCACTGGTCACTGAGTGCGTTGAGCGTTGAGCGTTGAGCGCTGACTACTTGACATATTCATTAAATTTTGCCACATTGTTGCAAGAACCGACAGTGCAGACCAGAAAACAGACCAGAACGAATGAAAGAAACACAACTGGAGACCAAGAGAGAAGAGATTCCCACCCCCCACCCCCTTGGCTGCATAAAATGGGCATCATTTTGACACCTTAATGCGGTAATTAGGGTTTTCTCAGCATTAAGCCAGACAGCAGTAACACCCAGAGCCATGCCCTCAACACATTCGATCGCCTTGCCATCCTTAAAAGGCGATCATCATGAGCAAATATTAACACAACGCAGCGACCAAAAAAAAAAAAAAAAAACATAATCTAAAGCCACAACTAAAAAGCGCAAATGGACAACAATATCTATACATATGTATGTGTGTGTGTGTGTGTGTTGTGCCGTTAACGGTTTACGGCGAAATTGGCTTAAATTATTAAAAGATTACAGTTGAAGATCATCATGGCAAAGATTCTTGTGCAGACATACAACGATTTTGGGTGTGAAGATTATGACACAGCAGAAAAATAAAAACATAAGATGCAGAAAGATAGTAGAAAATACAAGAGAGCAATGGCAACAACGCTAGAGACGCAGAACAGCTGAAACGGTAAAAGGAACAAGTCAAAGGAGCAGAACAGCAGACGCAGCAATTAATTTCAAATTTTTTTTTTTTTTCACAATGCACACGAAACGCAGTCGCTGTCGCTGTTGCAGTCGCAGTTGCCGTTGCCGTCGCCAGCAGACAGCTGCTTTCAATGCAAGAGAGAGAGAGAAAGAGAGCAGTGTGTGTGTGCGTGTGAGAGACAAAGACAAACGAAGGAAGAGAAATTGCAGACAAATTAAGATAAATGAATTGTTTAATTGTTGCATGTGGCATACAATTTTTTTATATATTTTTTTTGTAGCTGCTAATTTGACTCTTAAAGTGTGTGAAAGGCTTTTTCTTTTATTTCTTTAATTTAACTTTATTTTTTTTTATGGTAATAAATATAAATGAAAATAAAATGTTTATTTATGTGCATTAAAAATAAATCAATAAATTCTTTTTTTAGTTGCACAAAGTCGCGCTGCATAAGCTTACAATTAATTTGAGCTCAGCTTGAAATGCGATTAGTTGCGCATTAACACCAACACACACACACAAACACACACACACAGGCACACACACAGTTATTATATGTACGTGCTCATCAATCAACGTCCTGATGTCTAAATAATGCAACACAGAAACACAAACACACTTGCATAAAGGAAATCGCCTGTTGCTGCCTTTTTTACTGCATCTTTTCTGTTGTTTGTCTGTTGTCTGTTTGCCTGCCACAAAGGACTACCGCACTAATTAATACTCTGCCGCACTGGCTGACTGATGGCCCAAAAACGACACACACACACAGACAGACAGAGGCAGAGACAGCAGCAACACCATTCTAAGCTAAATAAAGTTATTAAGCATTCGCCTGGGCCGAAAGGGAAATGTTTTTTTTTTTGCCAAAAATAAAAAGCTAAGAAAAAAAACGCAGCATGTGTTAAAATTATATAGAGAGTGCGTGTGCACAGTGGACCCCCCCTAATGCAGACCCACAGGGTTGGCGATCTCAGATCTCAGATCTCTCACTCTCTCTCTCTCGGTCCCTCTCTGTCTCTCTTTCTTTCTCTCTTTCAGACAGAGTTAATAAAAAACACATAATTGCGTTTGTTGTGGACCAACATCAAGTTTTGTTTTCGGTTTTGTGGCGTGCCAAGTTTTTACTGATTTTCAACTCTTCTTTTTTATTCTGCCCACACTCCATGCACACACACACACACACACACTTTAGCATCTTTTCATGCATTCACTCTTCATATCTGTCTCTCTAACTATCTCTATCTCTTTCGCACGCCGCGTGCTCAAGTGCGAAGTTCTGCGCAAACGCCAAGCGCCTGTGAAAATATGATTTTTTTTGTTGCCATTTCGTGTTTTGCCACTTTGGAGGTCTTCATCATTTCTTTTTTGTATTTTACTGTCTCCCTCTCTCTCTCTCTCTCTCTCTCTCTCTCTCACTCTCACTCTGTGCTTGTGTGTGTGTGTGTGTGTATTAACATAAAACTGACCCCATGGGCAGTGAAATTAAGTTGATTTTTAATGCTGTTTGCATGGTGGGCAGTGAATATGAAGGTGGCTTCGTTTATCCTAAAGGTAAAATCCAAAAAAAAAAAAAAATTTGGATATTTGCACTGCAAAACGGAACGAAGACTGCATCAGCGTAAACTGTGACTGCTTAAATGTGAAGCCACCAAAAAAAATTGTGAGTTATGTGAAGTTTGGTAAAGTTATTTCATCGCTTTTACAATATATTGTTGTATTTATTGGCAATTTGCATTATTTATGTTGTGGTATTTTCTGTATTTAAATACCAATTTAATAATATTTATCAATGATCAATCCAACAGCGTTGCCAGACGACTTAAATATCGGTAGACAAGTGCATTAATTGTGCAACTAAAAACTGATATTGCAAATAATAATTATTATGAATTCTAATAATTATGCAGGAAGAAAGAAAATTACAAAAAACGGGAAAAACGGGGAAAAAAAATATTTTTTTACTGCGGAATTCCTGGGAAGAGGATAAATTTTTATATCCAAATTTTAAATTTACAAATTTTCGTTTTATTCTTAAATAAAATAATAAAAATTATTATTTTTTTCAAGTTTTATTATAAAAGTCAAAACAAAATTTGTATTTTCAATTTTTATTGAAAGAAAGAAAATTACGAAAAACGGCGAAAAAAATATTTTTTTACTGCAGAATTCCTGGGAATAGGATAAACTTTTATATCCAAATTTTAAATTTACAAATTTTCGTTTTAATCTTAAATAAAATAATAAAAATTATTATTTTTTTCAATTTTTATTATAAAAGTCAAAGCAAAATTTGTATTTTCAATTTTTATTGAAAGAAAGAAAATTACGAAAAACGGGAAAAAAAAAAATATTTTTTACTGCGGAATTCCTGGGAACTTTTATATCCAAATTTTAAATTTACAAATTTTCGTTTTATTCTAAAATAAAATAATAAAAATTATTATTTTTTCAATTTTTAAATAAAAATTTAAATAAATTAAAAAAAAAATAAAAATCAAAGCAAAATTTGTATTTTCAATTTTTATTTTTTGAAAATAAAATTTACGTTTATCCTAGAACTTTTATTATAAAAATTGATTTGAAATATATTTTGAACAAATTATAGGATATATATTAGAGGATGTATAATATGTCTATATATATTAAAAAAAATATATATATATATTTGTATACATAAACTTAAGACTAGATAATTCTAGATAATTCAACGAAATAATTTGTATTCAAAATTCTAAAAAAAATACTAGAAAATATTAGAAAGAAATTTAGCTACTTTCTTTGTCATGTCGTTTAATATTTAATATTATTTTACTCATGTGAACATAGAAGCTGCCCACGCTGCCCACGTTGCCCAACAAACATTACATTTTGTTGCACATCTCTTGTCGAAAACTATCGAATACTTCCGCGCTTGCTCACTGCCCACGTTCCCAGAACGTTGCCATAATAAATTTCAACTTGTCTACACCTATTTTTACAAACATTTAAAAATTATTACACTGACTTTTTCATTATGCTCGCGAAACAGAATCGAGCAGTGCAGCAAAGAGACAGAGGTAGCAAAACAGAGACAGTCTCAATATTCAAGACGATGATGATGAAGACGAAGACAAAGACGAAGATGAAGACAACGTCCAGTCCAAGTCCAGTGCAAGTCCAGACTTAAGACTTCAGACTTCGGTCTACGGTCTACGGACTTGCGGGTCTTCTCCTGGCCGGCCGGTCGGCCTGATGACCTTAAATTAAATGTGCAGCACATGAATTATGTAAGCTGTTTAATAAAGTGATTCCATTTGCATGCAAGAGCCCCGCACGCATGCGCAGCGGGCAGTCTTCCCCCAAAAAAAGAGTTACAGTGCATGGACCACGGGACCGAGGGAGAGATCTGTAGACCTGAAGACCCTGGCCAACAACTTACTCAAGAGAACTTTTGCGTAGAGCAGCGGAGCGATGCGAAACGAAGCGGGGCAGCCCCCGAAGGCGAAGGCATCGCGCAGCGCGCGCTGATTGTCGCTTAATAAAAATGGTTATTGTGTTTTCTGGTTCTTCAGGCAACAAACACAGACACAGACACACGGACACACGGACACACACATAAAGGAGCTGCAGTACGTGAAGTGGTAAAAGAGTGAGAAGAGAACAGAGCAGATTGCAGCGGCTATTTATGTGTGGCTTTTGTAAGAATTATTAATGTAAATCTTTCATAATTTTCTTAAGCTGTGCGCGTGCGCAGAACAAGAGGGAGAAAAACAACAACAACAACAACAAGAACAAGAAGACTAACAGCAACAGCAACAACGTCTGCAAAGTCTACAGGAATTGAAACCAGGAACTTGGGACAGCATTTACAATGATTTATGGCGCCATCTGGCAACGCTGTGTGGCATCCTGTATGCATAAAAGCTACGCAAAAGCTTAACACTACAAAGCTTTGAAAGCTTTTAAAGCTTTTTAGTAACACTCATTCCCTGTCTCTATCTATCTCTCTCTCACATAGTATTGCTATCTCGCTCGGCTGTTTGTGTTCATTCAAGAATTTGGCTCCACCCACACAGAGCGTTCATTTTGTGTGACGACGCATGCGTCGTGCCCCAAAACGGGGGATGCCAACAAAATGAAGTTGCAAGGAAACAAAATGCACACAAAATACCTGAAGAACTCTTTGCCTCTGTATGTGTATGTCTCTGTATGTGTCTGTGTGTTTGTGTGTGTGTGGAAGAACAAATGCAGCAACTGATTGCAGCTGACAGCAAATCAAAGCTTCTGCCACATTTATGCTGCGAGGCAAGTTAATGTTTGCTGCATGCGCCTCATCAGGATGCCATATGGTGGGGCAAAATGCCTTTTGCTCCAATGAGAATGTGCCTGCAACAGCAGCAGCAGCAGCAGCAGCAGAGGCATCTGCTTGTCTCCACGGCAAATTGTGGCATGCCAAAAACGGTTCACCAACTGTTGCCGCCAGCTGCAACTTGTTGTTGCTGCTGACTGCATTCGTCATTTGGCAGCAACGCCACATCAACGTCATAAACATCAACAACAACAACTTCATCACAAACATCTTGAACTTCAACTTCAACTTCATCTTCAATTCCAACTCTCTTCAGCTGCGTCTGCTGCTCGATTGCACTTCTTCTGGTTGGCTGACAGTCAGCTAAAAACTAAAGATGGCCGCCAGGCGTGCACTTGAACTAACATTTCGATGATCTACAAACAGTAAAAATAGTGCTGCAAAATGTAACTATAGAAATTTAAACACTTGACAACACTCTCAACTATAGTTAAATGTGTAAAGAATACAGCATCAGCATCAATGTTGACATGCGAAAATTATATTATAAATATTTTCAGATATCAAAAAAATATTTAAGAAATTTAATAAAAATTTGTATAACAAGAAAATCGACAATAAATTGAAGACAAAAAAAAAAAGAACTCATAGAAAGCCCAAAAAAAATATTAATATATTAATTTTTTAAAATTGCTAAATTATTATTAATTATTAAAAATTGCTTTTAATGCATAAATTTAATTTTAATAATAAAAATCAAAAATATTTATTATTTTTTTATTTAAATTTTTATTTAAAAATCATAGCAAAATTTTCAAAAAAATTTTTTTAATTTTATAATAAATCTCAAGTTGAATGCTGACAGCGAAAATTATATTATAAATATTTTAAAAAATCAAAAAAAAACTTTAAAAATGTAATAAAAATTTGTATAACAAGAAAAATCATCAATAAATTGAAGACCAAAAAAAAAACTCATAGAAAGCCCAAAAAAAATATTAATATATTAATCTTTGAAAATTGCAAAATTATTATTAATTATCAAAAATTGCTTTTAATGCTTAAATTTAATTTTAATAATAAAAATCAAAAATAATTATTATTTTTTTATTTAAATTTTTGTTTAAGAATCATAGCAAAATTTTCAAAAAAAATTTTATTTTGGAAATTTTATAATAAATCTCAAGAATGTTAAAGAAGTTAAATATTGAAAATTCTTTAGCATTGAATCATAGTTTCAATGAAAGTCAATTATGAATCAGACTATGAATAAATGAAATTATAGTAAAAAAAAAAAAATATAGCTACTGAAATGATACAAACATGTTTTTGTATAATTAGTACACGAAAGTCAAATGAAAATCTGGAATTATTTAGCTTATGTTTACCCAAAAGCTTAATGATATAATCAATGAATCAGCGGCATTGTTGACTATATAAATTTTTAATGAATTGCAAATTGAGCTGCAAAATTTAAATATAAATCAGAAGAGAATTTTAAAAATAGACTAGAAAATATTTACAGAAAGATAAACAATTAAAATTAAACACAAAAAAAAAAAAAAAGAAAATGTTTGGCAGCGAAGAGTTTTTATTTTTTTATTTGCTGTTCAGCCCTAGAAAAATGTTGCAAAACTCTTAGGTTTGTACTATGTGCTGTGTGCTATGTGTGTATGTATGCTGCGTGCTGTGGTTTGTAAACCACTTGAAACAATTTTTTAATTGTAATTTGCGCAAAAGCAACGCCCACTGAATACTCTACATCCCTCCATCATTGTAACCGTATCGCTTTCCGTTCTCTCTATCTACTGGTGGTACTTGCCACCTGCCTCCCATTTGGCCATAGCTGACTGCTGACTTGGTAAACTTGGCCAAGTGGAGTGAAGTGTAGTGAAGTGAAGGCTTGCATAGTTTAGACCGAGGTATGTTGAGGATGCCAGTCGCGGCTGCGACGTTGCCAGTGGAATTTTCATAGAATGGCGCGTCCGGCATGCAGACGCTTTGTGCCAACAGCTGGGCGAGATTTTGTAGGTGGGCCAAGTAAGCAGCAGCAGCAGCATGCACAGTGAGTAGCAGTAAGAGAGAGAGAGAGAGAGGGAGATGGAGATAGATATAGAGATAGATAGAGAAACGTAGGTTGGCACTTTAATGCAACGCAGGACCCTGTTCTCAACTCAACTCAACTCAACTCTTTAAATTTTCGGGCTGTCGAGCGAGCTTTGCGCGAGTGCAATTAAAAATGAAAAATTTTCCCACACATTCGGTCAACAGTTGACGACGACAACAGCGACAACAGCGACGATAAGAGTGAACAGGCGACACTGAAAGAGAGAGAGAGAGAGAGAGAGAGAGATGAAGAGCCCAGCCCAGGTTCAGGGCATATCCGAACCCGTTGCACTGATTTCTTTTTCATGTCATGAGCAATGCAAACTGTGTGCACTGATTGGAGGCCAACGGAATTTTTCCCATACATGCGAGAGTCAATGAGAGAAGAACTGAAGCCCAAACTCAAACTCAAACACAAGCTCAAGCCCAAAAACTCGAGTCGTATCGAATCTTTAGTCTTGAGTCTACACAGTTTACAGTCAGCAACTGGAAGCCCTTTAGCTTTACCTTGTGCCACTTTGCCCCATTGGAATGCGTCGAGTTATGTTTGTTATGTCGTAAGGTTGCAATGCTGCTACTTCTGCTGCTGCTGCTGCTGCTACATCTGCTGCTGCTGCTGCTACTTCTGCTGCTACTCCTTCTCCCTGTCGCCTGTCTCTTTCTACTTAGTCTTTCTCAGTCCCTTTTTCCGCTCCATTTGTTTCTGTGTTCTCTTGAAATTACTTTGATTAATTTTCGCTTAATTTTTATTTTTATTATTATTTTTATTTCTTATTTTTCGCAAATATTTTTTGCAGCGCAAAATTTGCGTCATTTTGAAATGTTTGTTGGGATTTATGAACGTCGTCGTTGAGTTAATTAAATTTAACAATAACAAAAACAACAACAACAACCAAAAATTAACTAAATTATGGGTCTACTTCAATTTCTATCTCTCTCTCTTTCTCTCTCTCTCTCTCCAACTTCTTCAATTTCCTTTCAATATATAGTATGTAACCCTGGGCGACGCCATTAAAATCTTTGTTTTTCATCAATTTTTCCTTTTAATGAGCAAAAAAAACCAAAAACTGAAAAGTGAAAAATGAAAAATGAAAATTGTTTTGGTCTTTAAGGCGCACCTTGCGAAACACAGTGCAAAAGCTTGAAAAAAAAACTATGAAAATTAATGGAAAATTATTCATCAGTCGCAAAACGACAACATTCAGTGGGCGTGGGAATTGGCATATTATGTGGAAATCATTTAGACAAATCTCTCGACAAATTCATTCAAATAATGAGCACATTATGACTGCTGAGCTGAGCTGAGACAGAGACAGAGGCAACCCTACTCAACCCTAATCAAGAAAATAATATTTACTGGCAAATAGTCGACTATTAGCATACTCTAAGTTAACTTACTAAACATATGCAAAGACATAGCTAATAGTATAAAGTACACTGCAAAATCAACATTGAAAACAAAAGCAACCCCAGAAAAAACAAAAGTTGAGAGTTGAGTTATCAACACTTGGCCCCCGGTTTATATGGTAAATAATAAAAAAAAAAAAATTTTATATGTTAATATCTGTGAAATTGATCTGATTTTAATTTCAATGGCGTTCCATTTACACTCCTCCTTCTCTTTGTCAACCCTTTGGCATTGCTTTCACCATGCCACACTCCTCCTTGGGCAATGCTTGAGCTGGGAATTCCTTACAGTTCACTGCACATTTTTCATGCTCAGCGATAACAACATTAACAACAACGTAAACAAATGAGAAGCATAAGAGAAAGAGTAAAAGCGAGAGAGTGTGAGAAAGAGAGAAGAGACAACCCCTCATAGCATATTGCAGTTACTGTTCAGTTCCAATTTCAGTTCAATTTTCAGCTGCTCGAATTCTTGTTTGGTTGCTTAATCCTTTTGGTAATTTATGCGCACTCTCCTCTTGCTGCCACTTACCAAACTAATCATCGTCATCATTATCTTCATCTTCGTCATCATCATCATCATCATCATCATCATCAACATCAACATCAACATCAACATGCTGCATGCCTTTAACCTTACCCCCATCTGCTTAACTGCCTTTGGTAATGTCACGTGTCCGTCTGCTTTGCTCCGTTCAGCTCATCCGCTATCATTATTCCTGTGGTTCTTCTCCTTGTTGTTATTGTTATTGTTGTTATTCTTACTGCTGCCGCTGCTTGTCGTGGTTGTATTGTTTATTGTGACAATTCTTGTCAACAGCGCAGCAAATGTCAACGGCACATTGATGGATGTGCCGCCAGTGCCACAGCTACAGCCACAATCCACAGTCCACTGTCAGAGCCATAAACAGAGAAAGAACCAGAACCAGAGGCAAAAAGCCTCAGGCTGAGGCTGAAGCTGTGGCTGTGCCTCTGCCTCTGCTTGAAACTGAAACTGAAGCCACAGCCAGGTGATGGTGATTCATGGCAATTGCATGCGGTAAAGAGATGCTCAAATTTGTTGTTGTTGTTATTGTTGTTGTTATTGTTGTTGCTGTTGTTGCTCATCTTGTTGTTTGTTTGTGCAGCGATAATACTTTGCAGTTGTTAACGATTGTGTTTAATGAGAATCAAACTGTACAAAATGACGTGAATTACGATGTTTCAGCTGAAGAAATAACAATAAAATTTCATTTATTTTCAATTTATGGCAAACATAATAATTAAATTAATTAATTATATAAAAAAAAAATTAAAATCAAATATCAATCAAATGAGAAATAAGTAAAAAAAAATTATGACAAAAATACAAATTAAATTTATTTAATTAATAAAATAAAAAAAAAATGTATAAAAAAAATTAAAGTAAATTAAAAAAAATTATGACAAAAATACAAATTAAATTTATTTAATTAATAAAATAAAAAAAAATATATTATAAAAAAATAAAAGTAAATTAAAAAAAAATTATGACAAAAATACAAATTAAATTTATTTAATTAATAAAATAAAAAAAAAATATTATAAAAAAATAAAAGTAAATTAAAAAAAAAATAATGACAAAAATACAAATTAAATTTATTTAATTAATAAAATAAAAAAAAAATATTATAAAAAATAAAAGAAAATTAAAAAAAATTTATGACACAAATACAAATTAAATTTGTTTTATTAATAAAATAAAATAAAAATATTATAAAAAAAAATTTAAGTAAATTAAAAAAAAATCATGACAAAAATACAAATTAAATTTATTTAATTAATAAAATAAAAAAAAATATTACAAAAAAATAAAAGTAAATTAAAAAAAATTTATGACACAAATACAAATTAAATTTGTTTTATTAATAAATTAAAATAAAAATATTATAAAAAAAAATAAAAGTAAATTAAAAAAAAATTTATGACACAAATACAAATTAAATTTATTTAATTAATAAAATAAAAAAAAAAATATTATAAAAAAAAATTAAAGTAAATTTAATAGTTGCATCAAGTTTCGCTGAAACACACAGCACAAAATGTTGCTAAAGATTTTTTAAAAATTAATTAATTAAATTTATGAGAGAAATATTTATTAAATAAATTAAATAGCAAAAATTTATAAAAAAAAAAAAAAAAATTATATATAGAAAAATTAAAGTAAATGCCTTAAAAATAAAATTAGTTGCTGAAGCACATAGCACAATATGTTGCAATAGATGTTGTGCCAGAAACAGCTGTCAACAAGTGTTGCGCTGGCCGCAAATGCAGCCTTTGAAGTGTAACAAGTGAAAAGTCAAAAAGGGTTAAGTTCACACAACATCATACACACACATACACACACACATACACGACCCACATTCAAGCTGCTTTCACTTCATATTGCTTGTTGCAACTAGGAAGTAGACGCGAATCAATTGCCTTATGCTTAGCACTTGCTGCCCCTTAGGCCCCCCTCTACGCTCATCATCTAAATTAGCATATTTCAAAGACAACAACATGCAACAATAACAAAGCCAGTTTCACTTTTGTTGTTGTTTGCCGCCGCTTTAATCCTTTGATGTTCAGCATAAGTGGCACTCGGCACTTGGCACCGTGCGTCCTTGCGTCCTTGATGTCCTTGCCCCATCAACAACAACAACAACAATGCCACTTAATCAGTTTCCTTTTTGTTTAGGTTTTTTTTTTGTTGTTGCTTTGTTTAAGCGTCTTAAAGTCACAGCAGGTGTTGAGGGGGGCGAGAGGGGTCAATAAGGGGTTAAGTCAGCAAAGGGTTAAAGCGACTATAATTTTTAAGCCATTGAAATACATTTTGTGTTAATTAGGCCGCAAGTGCAATAACAACAACAACAACAGCAACAAAATTCAATTGAAGATTTTGTCCCCCTTGGGATGCGATAAAAATATCGCATGCGATAAATGCATCAATATTACTTCGGCTAGCGCCTGCCTCAATGTGGCTGGTTACGTTTTGTTGACCCTTTGATGTATTGTACTTTCGCCAGCCAGTCGCTGCGCAGCCAGCAGCCAGCAGCCAAACACACACACACATACATACACATGCACGCACCCAGACAGTCAGACAGACAGACAGACAGGAGGAACCACCCCAAGGACGGGCGCACGTCAGTCAAGGCACGCGCATAACAGCATCATCTTCATCTCAATCAACATTGTCATCATCAGCAACATGAACATCATCATTATTGTCATTATACGACAGCGCTGCAAGGATAACAAGCAGCAGCAGCAGCAAGCATACTGCGATAGACAGGACGACTGACAGGACCTATGGCTCTTCAAGCGCTACTGCTACTGCTTCTGTTTCAATTTTTGATTTTCATTTGCATTTAGAGCCAGTCGCGCTCGGCTTTCGTTTCATAGTCGTGCGATACGTTTCGGTGACAGGACGTTCGCCGTGTCCTTTTTGCACTAGACTCTAAGATTGTGTCTTCCGTATAATTTGTGAGCAAATTTTAATATACAAAAAAAAAAATTTAATTAAAGTGCAATAAATAATTAAAAATATAAAATAATTAAAAAAAAAATTAAATTAAATCATTAAATTTAAATTTAAAAAAAAAAAAATTTTCCAAGCCATTTAAAATTTAAAAAAAAAAAAATACATTAAAATCAATTACAATAATTCTGTCAATTTTTTATATAAATATTTATTTTTAAAACATTTTATTAATTATTAGAAAATACTGAAAAAGTGTTATTAAAATTTTAATAATAAAACTGACAGATTCTTTTCCTCAAATAAAATGCATAAATAATTTGCAATTAAATATTATAAAAATACTAATTAAAACAAGAAAAAGAAAAGAAAAAAACAGAAATATTCTTCTCTCTCTCTCTTAAAAGAAATTCCAATGCATATTCAACATTAAAGCCCCAACGAATTTCTCACACATTAAGAGTGACTTTTCATAATTTAAATAGCATAAAAGCCACAAAACATAAACATAAAAAAAAAGATAGAAATATTTGCAAGCAAAAAGCATAAAAGAAAAGAGAGAGAACAAAAAAAAAAAAAAACCAACTGAATGGCAAAAAGTGCAACGAATCAGACTCAATTCTCGATGCTGTAAAAGAAAAGCCACCCAGAAGCAAAGTTTTGTGTGGATTAAAAATAAATACTCTATGCATATATATATACAGATATATATATATAAGAAACGTGAAGAAAAATGAACTGCAGACCAATCAGACCAGAGTTAGCCTCAGCTTCAGTTTAAGTCTTAGCTTCAGCCACAGCCACAGTTGCTCAGTTCAAGCGTTCGCAATGCGCCATAAAAAACGATTGTAAGCAACAAAAAAAAAAGAGAAAAAAATACAGCAAAAGAAAAAGAAGGTAACAAATATTACAGACAAAAAAAAATAAAAAAAAATAAAGAAAAAGAAAAAAGAGTTTCAACTGACTTCAGTAGCCAAAGCGCTGAGCTAAACTTGAGCTAAGCGGCTCTAAGCTAAACTGAAGTAAGCTGTGCTAAGCTCAGCTCAAAGCCAAAGCCAAAGTTAAAGCTGAACGATTCATGTTTATTGGCGCTTTACTCATAATCGCTGCGTCATTCAGATACATAGAAAATCTTTAAAAAAAAAATTAGTGTTTAAAAATATGTGTAAAAATTTTATTAAAAATTAAAAAAAAAAAAAAATAATACCAAAAATATTTTTAAATTATCTAAACAAAAAAAAAAATGCTACGAAAATGTAAAAGAAAAAGCAAAGTGAGCATCGCTTCAATGTGTACTACAAAATGTTTGCTGATGCATGGCCGCAGCAAACTAGCTCAACAACAACAACAACTTGCCAACAATTAACTTGTGAATCCATTAACAACGACAACAACAACAACGACAACAACTGCAACAGCAACAACAACAATGTTTTGCCATTAAAAATTAGGCTTCAATTGTATGAAAATTTATGCAAATCAAAGACAAGCGATGACTGCGTGGCAAGCAACAACAGCAACACAAGAGTGCAACAACAACAGCAGCAACAGCAACAGCAACAACAGCAACAGCAGCAGCAGCAGCAACGCAGGAAACAACTTTGTTGTTGGCACAACACAATCGCCGTCGCGTCATTGCCATTTGCATTTAATTGTTGTGATTATCTTGGCCTGCTGCACACGCTGGTAAGTGCGAGCGTGTATCTTGTATCTTATAGATACATATACGCATATAACAGATATACATATATACTATATATATATATATATATATAGCATACTCTTAGCTAGTAGTTGTATTACGCTATGTAAGTGAATCCATCAACACGTCGTATGCGTCGTATGTAAAGCAAAACTCAAATGTGTAAATGGCCTGTCAACAAATTAAGCCAAGCAACAAATGCTCGTTGCTGTTGTTTCTTGTTGTTGTTAACGACAGTGGCAAGGTTATTAATTAAACGACAAACCACAACAACAACAGCAGTAACAGCAACTCCAACAGCAGCACTTAATGTTGTTGTCGAGTCAACAGATTAATCAATGGCAAGTCTTACATGTCGTATTCAGCCCCATGAAAAGTGTCAGCCAAAGGTGTTGGCATAATTAATATTGATCTAGCATTAATGCTGATCAGTTAAGCTGACCTCAAAATGCTTGTACTTGTTGTAGTTGTTGTTGTTGCTGCTACTTCTCTTCTTGTAGTTGTAGTTTTCTCTATTTTTTTTTTTTTTTATTTGATTGTGGGAATTTTGCAAAGTTAAAACTAGAGCATAAATTTCAGTTGTTTTTTTTATAAAATTATTAAACTAGAATTTGTATGCATTAAAATAGCTTTAGATACTACAAAATATCTTGAAATGATCTGTAGAATAACCATAAAATATCTATAAAAATTTCTATAGTATAATTATTATCTATCATATTTCAATATTATCTATGAATATTTTTAAAGAAATATCAATAAAACTTTTTTATAAAAATTGTATTTTATAAAAAAAATATTTATAACATTTATATAAAATATTTATAACATTTATATAGATATATCTATAAAGTTCTTATAGAAGTATCAAACGAATTTCTATAAAAATATCTATCAAATTTCAATAGAAATATCTGTCAAATTTCTATAGAAATATCTATCAAATTTCTATAAAATTTTTATAAAAATATCTATCAAATTTCTATAAAAATAGTAAATAGAAATATCTATAAAATTTTTATAAAAATATCTATAAAATTTCTATAGAAATATCTATAAAATTTCTATAGAAATATCTATAAAATTTCTATAGAAATATCTATAAAATTTCTATAGAAATATCTATCAAATTTTTATAGAAATATCTATCAAATTTCTATAGAAATATCTATAAAATTTCTATAGAAATATCTATAAAATTTCTATAGAAATATCTATAAAATTTCTATAGAAATATCTATCAAAAATCTATAAAAATATATAAAAAAAATCTATACAAATATATATAGAAATATATATAGAAAAATCTATAGAAATATCTTTAAAAATTTGTTAAGAAATTTCTAAAAAAATTCTCCCAGCAATATTAAAGTTTTTTTTTTTTAGAATTATTGTATCTTGATGATGTTTGAATTTACACGAATTTTAATAACATTATTCATAGAATATCTATAAAATATCTATAGAATTTCTTTCGGCAAAATTTTGTTATAAAATTCTTAAAAATTAATTAATTACATTTAAAATAGACTAGAAATAGAAATATATATAGTTTTGATAAATTATACAGTAAATATATATAATAAAATATCTATAGAGTTTCAGCAAATTTTCATGTCATTGCTTTGTATATTTTTTTTTTTCTTTTTCAATTTCTTTTCAAAAAAAAAAAAAAAATGCTAAAAATTTGCATTAGCTCATTGGTATTTTAATAGTCTACCTCTTTCTATATTATTCTTTATCTCTCACTCTCTATCTCTGCCTTTGTCTCTTTTGTTAAACAATTTAGTTGCATTTTGTTTTGCAATTGGAATGTTGAGCAAAAATGGCAAACTGAATTGAGTTTGAGTTTGAGAGCAAACTACAAATACGAATTGCTTGGCAAACAGCAGTCAGCGCCATTTTGAACAGTTCATGGCCATTGCCGGACATGGTATCCACCCAGTGCTTTAGCTCCCTTTTGATTGTTGCTGCTGCAGTTGCTGTTGCTGCTGCTGTTACTGTTACTGTTGTTGCTGCTATTGCTGTAGTTGCTGTAGTTGCTGTGTGTCCTCGCATTAAATGCGGCCAGCCTACACAATTGAGTTGATTTCAATTGCAGGGTGGTCCATGGCACTCAGGCTTTATAATGCGCCTGGCGCTGTCAATCGTTCTCCAGCTACAGCTACAGCATCAACTCTGTCTCTATCTCCAGTATGCAGCATCAGCTCGAACTCTGCCTGTGGTGCGCAGTGAGGCGAACGAGAGCTACATGTCTGTCCCAGGTTCCAGGTGCGGCTGACTGAATTGCCTGGTTGGTTGACTGACTCGACTGGTTGCCTGCCTTTTGCCTAGTAGTTGCAGCTTGTTAATCTCGTTATTGTTGTTGCTGTTGCTGTTGGGGTTGTCAACATACTTTTTATTTATTTATTTTTTTTTTTTACTTTTTTTGCTTGTTGACAACAACGCTGCAGCATTTGCAGCGTCAACTCGAGACTGCAGCACGTCGCAGTTCAGTTGCAAGTCGAAAGAAGTCGAGTGAAGAGCAGCCTGCAATTCGTTGTCTCGTTACCTTTATTTACCTTACGTTTCTTGCCTCCTGTTTTGTTGCAACGTCATAATTGCAGCGCATAATGAGGCTACAACAGCATGCAGCAAGCAGCAAGCAGCAAACTGCAACTGCAACTGCAACCGCTGTCACAATTTTTCGTTTGATATGCAAATGATGCCACATACTGCCACGCCCGCAAGTGAGCCAAGCACAGTGCATAATGCAATGCACTGTAGTGCAACCCAAAAAAATCCTAATTGGGTGCAACAACACATACTGAGTGCAAGGCAATGCAACGCTGCATACATGGCGTATGCGCAACGACTTGAGTTGAGTTTTGACTTATTTAAAAGTCGTTGCTACTTTGACTGCCTCAAGCTACATACATACATATGCGTATCATACATTCTTATATATAATTAGCTGACAGCTCATTTAATTGCTTGTTAAATTTTATGCAAAAAAAAATGTTTCTTATCGCAGAGCAGACGCGATAAATTTTAAGTCAACTGATCATTGCCATTGAGAAAGTTGTCGTTGCAGTAAATGAATTGAAATTTACAGCTAAAAGACATTTTTTTGATAGCGATATCTTAGATAAAGCTGCTTAAAATTCTATATACAAAATATTATTATAGTCAGTCAATATTATATAAAGAATTGAGAAAAAAAAAAAAGAAAGAAAAAATATTTTGCAATATTTTGTCTGTGCTTCTCGATGCACAAGTCGAAACTCTATCGCCAGCAACAAATCAAGTCAAACAAAACTGCAATTTAAAGAGTTGAACGCAAGTTGGACAAGTGGAAAAAGAAATCAAGAACTTCTTGGGCAAAATGCATTTTAATTGGTTCAAAGATATGCAATGCAGAGCAAAAGCTGATCAGTGTAGAGCATAGCATCGCACAGAGCCATCTGCCAGACGTTGACTTCCAGATAAAGAATTTAAACTGATGCACATTTTGTTAACAGCTTTATAAAGCGTATATAGCTTTTAGTTTAGCTCTTTTTCACTCTCTATCTACCTACCTCTACACTCTCTTCAACTCTCTTTCGTTCGTTTGTTGTTGCCAGTAAATTCAATAAAACTGATAAGGCAACAAAGTCAAGGAACCGAACCGACTGTTGAGTCATGCAGCCACAAAACTTTTGTATCGAAGTTGCATAGCGATCCTTACGATGCGATGCAATGCGATGCGATGTGATTCGATTCGATTCCATGCGATGCAGATGCAGATGGAGATGGAGAATGTCGACGTATTTCACGCGATGCGATAACACAACGCGCAATTGATTCGCATATAAAAATTTATCGATCTGTTAGCCAAAGGCTTAAAATGTTGCCAACTTGAAACACTTGCCACAAGGCTTATCAGCAGCGCCTAAAGTGTTGCAACGATAAAAATAATAATAAAGAGACAACAACAACAACAATAAGAAGAAGAAGAAGAAGAAGCAGAAGCAAAAGAACAACACTAAATGAAATTAAAAATAAAATGCACAACGATTGCAAAAGTTCTCTTCATATTTTTTTATTCTTATTTATTTTTTTTTTGCGTTTTTTTTTTTTGTTTTCTTTTGTATTTCATTTTCATAATTTCAGTTTCTCACGGTCAGTTTTTTGATTTTTGTTTTTTTTTTTTTTTTTTAGAGTTCTATTGAAATGCCATAAAAAGATTGAAATGTGTGGCAAAGACTTTAATAGGCGCCGCCAAGAGACTTTAGTGACGACGCGTCATATATACGAAAATCTAAAGTTCAACTTCAATATCAGTGTTGAGTTTTTTTTTTTTTTTTGGGGGGCTCTGTCAAACGGTAGCCCATGCATAAATCAAGGATTTTTCGCTCTGTTTATGCCCCGTCCACGAACTATATATGTATATATATAACAAATCAGTTAGCTATCTAAGCCAGTTAGGCATAAACATTGTTTCCCACACACACACACACACACATACTAATACTATTTGTGTGTATTTTGTACCCCGGTCGAGACTTTACATTCCAGGCAGACTGAGCACGAAGCCACGGCAACAGCTAGGAATGCTTTTGATCTGTGGCGACTATTCAAATACAGGGTGCTCCGCACTTTCCGTAGCTTTCATTTTATTTTTGTTTTACTGTAATTAAATTGCCAACATTTAAAATTGTCAAAATAATCAACAAAAAAAAAAAAATAAAATAAAAATAATTGAAAGTAAATTTTTGTTTAAAGTCTTTGAGTCTTTGTGTCTAAGTATGCGGAATTTGCGTATCATTGCATTATTTAGCTTATCGCAAAATTTAAACTAGTGACGTCACAAATTGAAAGCATACGTTAAAAAAAAAATTGCATGAGCTTGATTAGCTTTAAGTATAAATATTTAAATATAAATAAAGTATAATTAAATATAAATAAATATAAATAAATATAAATAAATATAAATAAATATAAATAAATATAAATAAATATAAATAAATATAAATAAATATAAATAAATATAATTAAATATAAATAAATATAAATAAATATAAATAAATATAAATAAATATAAATAAAGTATAAATAAATATAAATAAATATAAATAAATATAAGTAAATATAAATAAATATAATTAAATATAAATAAATATAAATAAATATAAATAAATATAAATAAATATAAATAAATATAAATAAATATAAATAAATATAAATAAATATAAATAAATATAAATAAATATAAATAAATATAAATAAATATAAATAAATATAAATAAATATAAATAAATATAAATAAATATAAATAAATATAAATAAATATAAATAAAGTATAAATAAATATAAATAAATATAAATAAATATAGATAAATATAAATAAATATAAATAAATATAAATAAAAGTATAAATAAATATAAATAAATATAAATAAATATAAATAAATATAAATAAATATAAATAAATATAAATAAAGTATAAATAAATATAAATAAATATAAATAAATATAAATAAATATAAATAAATATAAATAAATATAAATAAAGTATAAATAAATATAAATAAATATAAATAAAATATAAATAAATATAAATAAAGTATAAATAAATATAAATAAATATAAATAAATATAAATAAATATAAATAAATATAAATAAATATAAATAAATATAAATAAATATAAATAAATATAAATAAATATAAATTAAATATAAATAAATATAAATAAATATAAATAAATATAAATAAATAAATGAAATAAGTTAAATAAATAAACAAATAAAATATAAATAAACAAGAAAAAATTCTTGAAAACAAAGCATAGATAACTTGCACCTCATTAACATGGCTAAAGAGTGTGTTGCAACATCTGTTGCTAGCATCTTGCATCTACATCTTCATTTCCATTTCCATTTTTATTTCCATTTACAACGGCAACAGTAACAGCAACTGCAACTGCAGCTGCAGGCGCATTGAAGTCATGACAACGTCAACTGCTAATCATGCTTGCGGCCAGCAAGTTGAGCTCAGAAATCTTCGTGAATGGCATACAAAATGCTACATGCTGATGATGATAATAATGATAATGATGATCATGTTAATGATGTTGTTGTTGATGATGATGATGAGAGATCCTCAACGATTTGAGCTGTTGCAGTTGAGGACGTGTGTGAAAATGGCACGTTTCTACATTTGAGTATTTTTTACATGCGCTACGTGCCCCAATTAACCCCCCGCCCTGCGTATCACACTTTGCCACACTTTGTGTACGCTCTTTCTCTTTCTCTGTTATTCTGTCTATCTCTTTCGCTACACATTACAGACGCCATCGTCCAGCGCATCACGTATACGCGCGGTATGCCAAGCTCTACTCTGCGTGTCATAGATCAACGCGATGCGATGGCGCTGGATATGGATATTGTGGAAGTTGCTTATGCTTGTGTTTGTGTTTGTGTTTCTTTTTTATATGTGGCAATGTGGCTCCGATGAAGTTGTTCAACGTCAACTGGTACTCGCATTCACGTATCTGTTGGCTATGGCGCAAGATCAGAACACCTCGCCACTTGACCTTGAATGCCATGGCGCGCTCTAAATGAGTTCAATGAGAGGCACAGAATGAGCCACAGTTTGTCTTGATACAACTTGTACAACTCTCTATCTCATCATATTTTGATACATTGCCCTCGCATTCTCTCTCTCTCGCTCTATCTCTCTCCCTCTCACACACAAACACACACACACGCTTTATCTTTCCTTCTTCAGTTGTTAGCTTCCTCTGATGTTATTGTGAGTCATAGACCAAAGATTTATGACATTGCTCAAATTTTAATTTAGCTACTGTCCCTCTGTTCCGTCTATTTTTGTTTGCGCTTAATTTTTTTTTTTTTTTTTTTTTGCTGCTGATGATATCGGCCACAAAGTCAAATTAAATTTCACATAAACAAATAAAATGAAATTAAATTAAATTTGTTGCCAAGCATTTTTGTATATATATTTTTTTTTATACTCTTTTTTGCCATCAGTTTTTGGTCTGCGGTTTTTTTGGCGCTCAAGGTTAATGGCAAATTTTTAGCTGAAGTTGAAATTTAATTGTTGAGCTGCGGTTCGCTGTAATCACATTTTTTTGTTTGTACAGACTGAAAGAGAGAGAGAGTGTGTGTGGTAAATCATTTAAACGTTTCTCTTATAGACTGAAAATTTCAACTTAATTTGAAATTGAAAATATTTATTATTATTTTCAGGTTATACGGCTTACCAGATGGACGTGCCACATGCCGCTCAGTTCCTGGTCTGACCAAGGATCAGGTGGAGCTTTGCTATAAGGCGAGTGATGTGACAGCTGCCGCACTGGAGGGCCTCGATATGGCCATAAGAGAATGTCAAATACAGGTAAAAACCAAAAAAAAAAAAACAGAAATTACAAAAAAATTCTAATTTATTTTATTATTTTATTAAAACTAGTTAAAAAGAAAATTAAAAAGTGTAAAAGTTTTCAATTTTTAAAAAATTTAAGAAATAAATTAAATTTTTCAATTATTAAAAAAATTCAAAAAAAAATTATTAAAAATTTTAATTTAAAAATTTATTAATATTTTCGATTTCTTAAAATATATATTAAAATTTGTAATTGAAAAAAAAGAAAATATATAAAATTTTAATTTATTTTTTACAAAAATAAAAATATAAATAAAAAAAATACTTATAGAAAAATTTAAAATTAAAAATATTTATTAAAAATCTTAATAAAATTTTCAATTAAAAAAAAAAAATTAACTAATTAATTTACATTTTCCATTACTTAAAAAATGTATTAAAATTTGTAATTGAAAATCTCTTATCTATCAATGAAGTCTTCATGACTTTGTTGTTCCATTTAAACTAGAATCATATAAAAAAAAAAAAAACAAAAACACAAATAGAAATTGCTGTAAATGTTTTTTATTACCATTTTTTTTCTGTGAAATTATTTTACGCTTAGATTGCAGATTGTCGCATCATTAGCTAATCATGTTTTTATGTATTTTTATGCTTGCTGCATTTGGTAGTTTCAGTGGCATCGCTGGAACTGTTCGTCGCTAAGCACAAAGAGTCGCAATCCGCATGCATCGAATCTGCTTAAGAAAGGTAAGTTCTCCATTTCGCCAACTAGCAAAAACTAACAAACTGGGGAAACATGCAAACTGGCCAAGTAGCTTGGCCAAAAGCCATTAAGCTGACACTAAAATGTGCAGTAAGTGTGGCTCAGCTTTCACGCAAAACAAAATCACTTTATGACCAACAAACAGCAACAACAACAACAACTACAAACTGTCAACGAGTTTGCGGTTAAACATAGAGCAAAAGGCCCACACGCAAACCGCTAGAAAAAGTACCGCTTACTCTATGAAAAATTTAATACACTTTCAATCTGTAATTTGCTTTGAAGAATTTCTAAATGATAAATTTTCACATTCACTTTAAAATTGATTTGGCAAGATTTGACAAACTATATTCAAATGTTAATACACCCGATAGTTAGAGCATAGAAACTACGCTAATTAAAATTACTCAGCACTCGCATCTCACAAGTTTCTCCCGCGCTCACAAACACACAAACACACACACATAACGTTCCCTTCAGTCAGGCAGTGTCCAAAGCTATTAGCCGTCGCATTATTAGACACGCCATGGGGACAAAAACCACAGACATAGACACACACATTGAAGCTGAAGCTGTAGTCCAGCAGATAGATGTGATTGTTGTTGCTATTGCTGCTGCTGCTGCTGCTCTAATGCGCGCGACTGACTTGTTTCGATTCGTTTCGTTTCGGTTGAACTGTATATATAGAGATCATGTTTCTAAGTTTTTACTGCACGTAAGTAAGAGTGTTGCCTTGGCGCTTGTACTGAACGCATCTTTGTCACAGACTAGTGCATCATCATCAACATCAGATGCCGTGCTGTGCGGCAGTGCGAACTTTGACTTTGATATCTTAATCTCTTGCACTGGCATTATATTACACACGTTCTGTGCCGACTAGACTGGACAACGGCGTGTGCCTTATGGTTGACCAAGAAGCATCTACAAAAGATTTTGCCGCATTTTTTTAGCCAGGTAGCCAAAGTAGCATCACAGACTGCCGCAATCATATAACTATATCAAGCTTAACTACTGTTATAATTGTAGTATCATCTACATAAAGTCTAAGAACTAATATTAAGTACAGTTCAGTTAATCAGTTGCTCTTCAGTTGAAAATATTCCAAGTATATATCTGCAAAAGTGAAAGAGGTGACAATTTAAGTCTGATTGTATGACAGAATCCTTTGGACTTTAGGTATGTTTTGAGGCGCGTTCCCAAGCGCTTCATTAGTTAAATTATGCGTCATACAATTGCTGTAAAAATGCCAAAACAATGGAGCAATGATCAAAATGGCGGCATGCAATGCAAGATGCAAACGATACCATGATACGAATAAGTATTCCAATACAGTAGCACAACTTGCACAAGAAGAAAAAAGATTTCTCACAAATTTCAATGTGCCTTCAATAAAGTAAAGAAGACAGCAACATAACAAGAGAGTGTATGTATGTATGTGTGTGTGTGTGCACGAGAGAGATAGAGAGATAGAGAGAGAGAGAAAAGTTAAAGAAGAGTTACCAGGGAGACCGACAACAAGTAAAAGGGAAAGGCTTGAACTCAACTTGAGCTCAAAGCGAATCCAACTTGAGTCCGGCGTAATTTATTTGCATTCATCGTATAAATTATATTGTAAGCAAACCACTTCATTCAATTTCAATTTAAAAAATTGTTATCTCTGTTGACGGATGCTGCCGCGGCCACTGACAACGTACAGCAAACAGCAAAACGACAACAAGACATTTTCAAGAGACAAACGAACAACAACAACAACAACAACAACATTAAACGAACCAAAAAGCCAACGAACCAATGGACTTGGATATGAATGTGAAACTAAACTGGACGTCAACATGGTTAGTCTGGGAAGATGCCAATGGCAACAACGACAACAACAAAAAAATAAGAAGTACAACAACAAGACCATCAAAAACGAGCAACATGATTATAGAGCATTGTGATCCAAAAATAATTCACTTTTTTTCACAAATGAGTTAGTAAAAGAAAGTTCTAAGCTGACATATGGAAAGATGTGAAATTTAAATAACACCAGAAAATTACTAAAAAAAAAAGTATTAAAAAAATACTGAATTAACTTAAAAATCATATTAAAATAATACCAATATAATATCAAAATAATACCAAAATAATATCAAAATAATATCAAATTAATATCAAAATAGTATCAAAATAATATCAAAATAATATCAAAATAATATCAAAATAATACTAAAATAATACCAAAATAATATGAAAATAATATCAAAATAATATCAAAATAATATCAAAATAATACCAAAATAATACCAAAATAATATCAAAATAATACCAAAATAATACCAAAATAATACCAAAATAATATCAAAATAATACCAAAATAATACCATAATAATACCAAAATAATATCAAAATAATACCAAAATAATACCAAAATAATACCAAAATAATACCAAAATAATACCAAAATAATATCAAAATAATACCAAAATAATACCAAAATAATACCAAAATAATATCAAAATAATACCAAAATAATACCAAAATAATAACAAAATAATATCAAAATAATACCAAAATAATATCAAAATAATATCAAAATAATATCAAAATAATATCAAAATAATATCAAAATAATACCAAAATAATATCAAAATAATACCAAAATAATACCAAAATAATACCAAAATAATATCAAAATAATATGAAAATAATATCAAAATAATACCAAAATAATATCAAAATAATACCAAAATAATACCAAAATAATATCAAAATAATATCAAAATAATATCAAAATAATACCAAAATAATATCAAAATAATACCAAAATAATATCAAAATAATATCAAAATAATATCAAAATAATACCAAAATAATATCAAAATAATACCAAAATAATACCAAAATAATTCCAAAATAATACCAAAATAATATCAAAATAATACCAAAATTATACCAAAATAATATCAAAATAATACCAAAATAATATCAAAATAATACCAAAATAATACCAAAATAATACCAAAATAATATCAAAATAATACCAAAATAATATCAAAATAATATCAAAATAATACCAAAATAATATCAAAATAATACCAAAATAATACCAAAATAATATCAAAATAATACCAAAATAATTCCAAAATAATACCAAAATAATATCAAAATAATACCAAAATTATACCAAAATAATATCAAAATAATACCAAAATAATATCAAAATAATACCAAAATAATACCAAAATAATACCAAAATAATATCAAAATAATACCAAAATAATACCAAAATAATACCAAAATAATACCAAAATAATACCAAAATAATATCAAAATAATATCAAAATAATACCAAAATAATACCAAAATAATATGAAAATAATACCAAAATAATACTAACATAATATTAAAATAATACTAAAATTTAATAATACTATATCTAAAAAAAATACCAAAACAATTCTAAAATAATACTAAAATAAAAAATAATTATACTAAAATAAAGCCAACATTTTACTAAATAAAAAAAATGCTAACAGAAAGGGAGAGCAATTTTTGAACTTTTCGCGGGAAGTTCCTATGCCTATAGTCATTCCGACAAATCAAAAAAAAAAATAAAAGATAAAATTCTAACATAATACTTAAATAATACCAAAAGAAATATAAATTATTTCTTAAAATATTCTATTATTTATATAAACTCCAACTACCAAAAAAAAAAAAAAAAAAAAAAAAAAAACAGAAATAAATAAATACTAAGAGAAGTGAAGAGCAATTTTTGATTGCACTTTTTGGGTAGGAAGCTCTATAAGGCATAGTATTTTGCATTTAGTGATTCCGACAAAGCGAAAACAATGTCATTACAGCATATCTACATATAATTTGCATTTGACCATAATCTTGGGATTGGCATCAAGTGCAGCTATGTTGATCGGGGCCAAATACCGAAATGAGGCAGGTTAAAGTTAAAACTAAAAGTTGAAGTTAACAATGCTAAACCATAAATCTCCAAATGCATGCCACACCAGCCGCAAGCACTTCCAAGTAAACTCTCTCGGACTAGCCAGCAAGTCCGCCATCCAACCAGCCAGCCAGCCGACCAGCCAGCCAGCCTTCAGGCGATCCAATATGGTAAGCCCAAGCTTATGTCAGTGACATGTCTGCCGATCTGGTCAGTTGTCTGTTTGTCTCTCTGTCTGACTGTCTGTCTATCTGTCTGGTTTGTCTGCTTGTCTGTTTGTCTGTTTGTCAAGCAACCCGCCCGTTCGATCGTTCGTGTGTCCATTAAATAAGGAAGGAAACACCGAACTGAACTGCACATAACGAGAGTCAATATTGACAGGCAACAGCAACGCGTGCAACGCGATTGGAGCTTGGACTTATAAGGGCAGAAGGCAACCTGAGAGCAGGGATCGACGATCAACGATCAACGATCGACGCGACGATCGACGATCAACGATCGACCAAGTGAAACGAAACAAATCAAGTCCGAGAGGCACAATGACTGACAATCGAACGGCGCACGGACAGGTCAACTATTTTGCATACATCTACTATAACTTATGGAACTGGCCGATTGTTGATTGTCGTCGAAGATCGCAAGATTGTTGTTGCTGCTGATGCTGCTGCTGTTGCTGTGACTGGACTGTGACTGCGACTGCGATTGCTGCTGCTACTTCGCCATGCATTATTGTCAATCAATTGAGGCTGAGGGACCGTGACTGAGAATGAAGCTGAGGCTATGTCTGTGTCTGAGTCTGTGTCTGTGTCTCAGTCTGTTGCTGAAGCTGTACAAAAGTAGTAAAAGGATTACGTACGATCGTCGTCAACGATCGACCTTTATCTTAGTCTCGGTTCAAGCAAAAGCATGTGACAACAAGCGAGCGACGTATGTCGCAAACAATTACTTGGGATTGCAACACAACAGAGACTTGAGACTCTGACTGCGACTGCGACTGAGACTGAGACAGAGACAGGTCGTTTATATTGGGTGGAGAGAAGTTCATGGGGCTGCTCACTCGATCAGTTGCCAATTTATGCGCAGTAGAGGAGCACGTCAGTGGCCCCAAGGCATTGTCAAATGTAACTCTCTGGCAATGATGTGATTTGGATTTGCAAATGGCCTGTGGGGGGAAACAAAGCGTGCATAAATCAAGACCCCAATCGACCGATCAACGAAAAGATCAACAATTGCGCTTTGGCGGGGTGAGGCTAGAGGACTGAGCATGAGTTAGACAGAGTAGGGAAGGGAGGTAGGGTTGCAGTAGTAGTAGTAGAAGATTGCTGGTGCAAGGCTGTGTGGTATGGCATGGAGTGGCTACTGTGCGCATTGATGCATTGATTGATGGCGTCTTAATCGTCAATCAAATGCGCGCTACACTTTTGCATTGCATCAGCTGTATCCATCGGTTGGATTGGTTGATTCGTCGTTGATCGGGTCGATCGATTGCTTTGGCTGTAAGACAACGACAACTTGTCACAACATTGACATTTGCATTCGTGCGCATCCTGAGTGACAGACGATCGACGATGGACGATGGACGATGGACATCAAACGACATACTTGAACGGGCTGACCGTCTGACTGATTGTTTGACAGCTATAGCTGAGATCCCCACCCCATTTAGCAGTTAGCAGTTAGCAGTTACGATGATTCTCCTCCTCCTGTGATGCACGCCTGTCACATTGACATATGTACTGTCGTTGGGGCATTCAATTTGGTCTTTGGTCTTGGATTGAATCTTATGCAAAGTGGCGCTGACAATTTGCATGTCAATCGTTTGACAAATGTTGCCAACTTTGGATACATTCAATGACGAGGCGCATGTCGATCATGATTAACGTCATTTTTGACAGCCGTTTGACAGCTATTGCATAAGCCATCAACTAACCACCTTAAGTGGGTGTGGTCTCTCCTCTCATATGTCTCTCATAATACGTTCACTCTCTCTCTCTCTCTCTCTCTCTCTTGACACACAAATTTTGCATCATTAAAAGTTGTCTGATCGAAACGATCGAAACGATTGATGTGATCAAATCGATTGTAGTACGATCAGTGAGCACTTTTGGGGCTTGGCGGCGGCTTGTTCAGAGTCATGTCAAAGCCAAATGCCGCACAATTCCCCTAGGGGAATTCTTGGGCATTCAGTGTTAAAAATAACACCGCATAACTTGCGATAGTTTGCAATGGATCCCAAGGGTGACATGCATGCGGACATACACATATAATTTTATACATTCTCTGTTATACAACCTGAATCTTTCTTTCTCTCTCTCTCTCTATGTTTCTCTCTCAGGTTATCGTGAGAGCGCCTTTGCCTTTGCCATTTCAGCAGCTGGTGTTGCACATAGTGTTGCTCGTGCTTGCAGTCAAGGACGTCTCATGTCCTGTGGCTGTGATCCAACCATCAATCGTAAAACACTCAATAAAAATCTACGTCAATCATTGGACAAAGAAAAGAAACTATTTCTACAATATCTGGAAACGAATCAAATTCTAACACCCGAAGAGGAAAAGAAATATGAACGTTCAAAAATCGCAAGTCGCTGGAAATGGGGAGGATGCTCACACAATATGGATTTTGGTGTCGAATATTCCAAGTTATTTCTCGATTGTCGTGAAAAAGCCGGAGATATACAATCAAAAATAAATTTACATAATAATCATGCTGGCCGTATGGTAAGAAAATATACATACATTTACACATATGTACATACATGTATGTCCAAGATAAGTAATTTTCTAATTTCAAATCAATTTTTAATCATATGTCAGGCTGTCTCAAACAACATGGAGTTCCGTTGCAAATGTCATGGCATGTCTGGCAGTTGTCAACTGAAAACATGCTGGAAATCAGCACCTGATTTTCATATTGTTGGCAAAGTGTTAAAGCATCAATTTCGTAAGGCCATATTGGTCGATCAATCGAATTTGGGTAATGGTGAACCGGTGGTTGTGCTCAAGCGAGCACGCAATAAAAAATCCAATGCTGGCAATAGCGGCGGAGCTGCTGATAATTCAGATATAACTGTCGCCGATACGTCTGGCCGTCTTGAGGGTCATGAGACGCAACGCGATATGGATACAGAACGTGGCACGCGCCAACCAAATGCGGATAAGAGCGCCGCACGCATGGCACGCAAACTGGAGACTTCGCTTTTCTACTATCAACGCTCGCCAAATTTTTGTGAACGTGATTTGCCCGCTGATATACAGGGTGAGTTTATTACTTCAAATATGCAATAGATATAAATAAATGGAAATTATAAAAATAAAAATAATAATAAAAAATTGAAAAATAAAAATAATTATTTAAATATATGTAAATAATATTTAAATAAATAATAAAAAAATATATAAATAAAAAAAAAATATAAAAAAAAAATAATAAATATTATAAGAAAGAAATTAAATAAAATATAAAATAAAAATAAAATAAAAAATAAAATGAAAAAATAAGTATTAAATATTAATATTTTTATTGATAATAATATAAATATATAAATTATAAATAAATACTTATTTATATAAAAAATTGTTTACTAATTTCTTACAAATTTCTGAGATTAATTTTTATCAAATATATTTTTGATATACATATAATATAAAAAAAAAAAAAAAAAAATGCATTGCAAAAAATTCGGTCACACTGCAACAAGAGTTGACTAATTAAAAATGATTTATTATCATTGCTTTTAGCGATAAATTTGATTTGCCTCTAATAAATAAATCACAAATGCAAATTAACAGCAGCAGCAGCAGCAGCAACAGCAAACGGCTAAAGCCAAAACAACAAAAACTACAACAACAAGTTGCAAAAAATATAAAAAATAAAAACCATTTATTAACGTAGCTACCAAACATGCCACATAACTCAAAATGCGCCGCGACAAAAGTCGAGAGCTGCGCATGCGCACGGCACGTACTCGAGCAACAAGCAAGCAAGCAAGCAACAACAACAAAGACAACGATGCGATCGACATGAACGTTCAACTGCCACTTGCAATTTTCGTTAGCCATTTTGTGGCTGTTGCTGCTAAATGTTTATTGTTGTTGTTGTTATTGCCTGACTGTTGACACATTTGCAAATTATCAAAAAAGCAAAAAACTTCAACTACGAGCCAGTTTAAAGTGTTAATTACGACACAAATTTATAATTAATCGTTGACGGTCTCTACCGAGGGGTTGTCGGGCCCCTCCTATCACTTCATATTTTGCCCCTCTACACATCGGATATACATAACTAAGCTATTCATCTATCTATCTACCTCTGATCATACTCTGTGCCGTGCCGTGCCGTGCCTTGCCGTGTCTAGCCAAATGATGGCAATTAACGTTAGCAATTAACATCAAACAATTATGATACTTTGTTTATAGTTTTGCTGCACTTAATTGTTTATTTATGGTTTTTTAATGGACGCAACGTGAGCTCAATTGACGTGAATTTATCGATAGACTCGATACATATAATTTTAGATACATAGCATAAACAAAGTAAATTATAGTTTAAATTAAATAAATTATGAAATTTAAAGCAAATATTTTTTTGGCATTCACTAAATACTATCGATAGTTTCAACATTACATTCAACATTACTATCGATAACTGCGGTTCAACTATTTAAATCCTTTTACTCTCTTTCTCTTTTTTGTTGCATTTAACAGGCACAGTGGGACGCAAATGTAATCGCAATACAACAACTAGCGATGGCTGTGCCTCACTCTGTTGTGGGCGTGGCTACAGTCAAGTTAAAGAACGACGAGCGGAACGTTGCCGTTGTAAATTTCAATGGTGCTGTAGTGTGGAATGCGATGAATGTCATGTGGAGGAATGGATAAGTGTGTGCAATTGAGATAAAAAAAAATTTGGATGCAACTTGGATGAAGATGTGGACAAAAGACTTCACTTCAATTAACAGGCAGCTAAAATAATTTATAAAAAAAAAATAAAAAAAAAAATTTTAAAACAAAAAAAGAAAATACAGTATTAAATATATATATAAAAAAAAAAATTAATGAATGCGAAAAAAAAAATAAACTTAGATTAAAATACACTTAAAAAATATCGATTAGGCTATGGATTTTATCAAGTTCAATTGATCGAGTGTGTATATTTTATGTTTAGTATAGCAATCGATTAACCAAATCTTTGAATATTTGTAAATACGTAAATACGAGAAAAATAAATAAGCTACACGATTAGTCTGTCAATCAGCTGAGTTTTATTCTCTCCTCATGCTCCTCTCCAATTCCTCTCACTTTCTGTGAATCTTGCTAGATTTTTTTTTTTTTTTTCTTGGTTTTCGGCACGTGAATGCAACTAATTCAATTAGTTGTCTAAATAGTTAGCCAAGGTGCATACCTCATTCTCTTTTTGTCTCTCTCTCTCTCACTTACACAGTGTTTGCCACTTTGCCCTCTCGTTCTAGCTTTGATGTGGGGTCTAGACATATGCCTGGTCGACCTTGCGGGGCTTCTTGTTGCTTGTAAAAAGTTCACGATACCATTTACACAACTTTTAGTTGGCTTTCTGCAGCGATACGTGCTGCAAGCGTGCGTTCGGTTCGGGGGAACAACGTCTGGAATTTAAAGGAATCAAAAGGATAATTAATACATTTATATAGTTTGTGCTGTGCTAATTATTAACAGGCAGAGAAAGGTTTGTGCTAAGGATACTGCATAATTTTCGATCAAAAATTTGTATTTTAATTTGTCTTACACGGAACTTTGCTGTGTATCCTTGAAAATATATTTCCATAAAAATTATAAAGTCTTATAGAACTCAATTTCCAATGTCCTAAACTATAATCTGTGAAAAATATGCAGCTCAAATGTGTCTGTTTACATAACAATCGCATTAACTCATATTAAGCCTTTCACGCTCTCTTAATTCCTAATTTCACACGATTATGTTTGACACCTTCAATGCAATCAGCAGTGAAGCCATTGTAAAGCTCTTATGCAGTAGAAAATGTTAATGCAATTTACAATCAGAATTCTTCAACGTACTTAATTTGACTGATGAATAATTTCCAACTTTAGATTTAAAATTATCCTATAATTATTTGGAGAATCCGAAAATATGTATTTGCCGTATTCGCAATTGCCGGATCCAACGGATAAATTCGAGATCTATGAGGAAATTGCACAGGGTGTCAATGCTAAAGTATTTCGTGCCAAAGAATTGGATAATGATCGTGTCGTTGCATTGAAGATTCAACATTACGATGAGGAACATCAGGTTTCCATTGAGGAGGAATATCGTACGTTGCGCGATTATTGTGCACATCCCAATCTACCCGAATTCTATGGCGTCTATAAACTATCGAAACCCAATGGACCCGATGAGATTTGGTTTGTCATGGAGGTAGGTAAAGCTTCACTACATGTATCCTTTTCTTAATCCTTTGTTTCCCCAATCAGTATTGTGCCGGTGGCACTGCGGTGGACATGGTCAATCGCTTATTGAAGTTGGATCGTCGCATGCGTGAGGAGCACATTGCGTATATTATACGGGAAACTTGTCGCGCAGCTATCGAATTGAATCGTAGCCATGTTCTACATCGGGATATTCGTGGTGATAATATTCTGTTGACCAAGAATGGAAGGGTTAAGCTTTGTGACTTTGGTTTGTCGCGTCAGGTGGACTCCACATTGGGTAAGCGGGGCACTTGTATTGGTTCACCCTGCTGGATGGCTCCCGAGGTGGTTGCAGCAATGGAGTCCCGTGAACCAGACATAACAGTGCGTGCGGATGTTTGGGCATTGGGCATAACAACCATTGAGCTTGCGGATGGTAAACCTCCATTTGCTGATATGCATCCGACTAGAGCTATGTTTTCGATAGTTCGTAACCCTCCGCCCACTTTGATACGTCCAACGAATTGGTCACAGCAGATTAATGATTTTATTGCCGAATGTTTGGAAAAGAATGCAGAAAATCGTCCAATGATGGTGGAAATGGTCGAACATCCATTTTTAACGGAACTGATTGAGAATGAGGATGAGATGCGTTCGGATTTGTCGGAGATGTTAGAATTGGCAGGTGATGTTAAGACATTGTACAAAGAACCAGAACTCTTTGTTGATCGTGGCTATATCAAACGTTTCGAAGAGAAACCGGAACGTATGTATCCTGAAGATTTGGCTGCTCTAGAGAATCCAGTGGATGAGAGCATACTTGATTCGTTACGTAATCGCATTGAAATGGGTGAATCCTATAGTTTCATTGGTGACATTTTACTATCACTGAATTCCAATGATCTCAAGCAGCAATTTTCCCAGGAGGTAAGCCCCCTAACTTACCAAAATTTATGATTATTAAATATTATTCGCATACTTTACAGTTTCATGACAAGTACAGATTCAAGTCTCGCTCAGAGAATCAACCACATATTTTTTCAGTGGCCGATATTGCATATCAGGATATGTTGCATCATCGTGAACCTCAACATATTGTTTTCTCGGGTGAGAGCTATGCTGGCAAATCAACCAATGCTCGTCTATTAATTCAACATCTTTGTTATCTTGGAGCTGGCAATCGTGGTGCCACCGGACGTGTCGAAAGTTCAATTAAAGCAATTTTAATGATGGTAAATGCCGGAACACCGGTCAATAATGATTCCACACGTTGTGTTCTACAGCATTGTTTGACATTTGGCAAAACTGGCAAAATGAGTGGAGCTGTCTTTAATATGTATATGTTAGAGAAGCTACGTGTTGCTACTACCGATGGCAGCCAGCATAATTTTCATATTTTCTATTATTTTTATGATTTTATAAATCATCAAAATCTGTTGAAGGATTATAATTTAAAGGCAGATCGTAGTTATCGTTATTTACGCATTCCACCAGATGTACCACCAACAAAATTGAAATATCATCGTGATGATCCTGAGGGTAATGTCGACCATTATCGTGAATTTGAGAATATTCTACGTGATCTTGATTTTAGTCACAAGCAATTGGAAACAATTCGTAAAGTACTTGCGGCCATACTTAATATTGGCAATATTCGTTTTCGTCCATCGGGCAAATATGCGGAAGTCGAGAATACTGATATTGTATCACGTATTGCTGATCTATTGCGTGTCGATGAAAAGAAATTTATGTGGTCCTTGAGCAATTTTATTATGGTGAAGGGAGGAATTGCTGAACGACGCCAATATACAACTGAGGAGGCAAGAGATGCCAGAGATGCTGTTGCCTCTACACTTTATTCACGTCTCGTTGACTTTATCATCAACAGGATTAATATGAATATGTCTTTTCCTCGTGCTGTCTTGTAAGTTTCTGTGCCTCAACTTAAAAGTTAAGCGTACGAAATGCTCTTTTTTTTTTTTATAGCGGGGATACAAATTCAATTGTCGTTCATGATATGTTTGGCTTTGAGTGTTTCAATCGCAATGGACTCGAACAGTTGATCATTAACACACTGAATGAACAGATGCAATATCATTATAATCAACGTATTTTCATTAGTGAAATGCTTGAAATGGAAGCCGAAGATATTGATACGATCAATCTAAATTTCTATGATAATAAAACAGCTTTGGATAATTTATTAACTAAGCCCGATGGACTTTTTTATATTATAGACGATGCATCACGTTCCTGTCAGGATCAGGATTTAATTATGGGTAAATTAGCTATATTGTAAGATCATTAATATGACAGGATCATATTTTATTCATAGATCGCGTGTCGGAAAAGCACAGCCAGTTTGTGAAGAAGCACACTGCCACGGAACTATCAGTGGCCCATTATACGGGTCGCATCATTTACGATACACGCGCCTTCACCGACATTAATCGAGATTTTGTGCCACCCGAAATGATCGAAACGTTCCGCTCTTCGCTGGACGAGAGCATTATGCTCATGTTTACCAATCAACTAACCAAAGCTGGCAATTTAACCATGCCCTTTGAGACAGTACAGCATAAAGATGAAACTGAACGCAAATCATATGTGAGAATTAATCTACATAATACATATAACTATCAATATTTTTATATATTATATATTTGCATTTTATAGAATTTGAATACGTTGAGCGCTGGTTGCATCTCGCAAGTGAATAATTTACGCACCATGGCAGCCAATTTTCGTTTCACTTGTCTGACTATGCTCAAAATGCTCACCCAGAATGCAAATCTGGGCGTGCACTTTGTACGCTGCATACGCGCTGATTTGGAATATAAACCACGTGCCTTCCACTCGGACGTAGTGCAGCAACAGATGAAGGCACTTGGAGTACTAGATACAGTTATAGCACGTCAACGTGGTTACTCAACACGTCTGCCATTCGAGGAGTTTCTTAAACGGTAAGTTGAGATTGCAACTTTGAGAATTTTCATTAAAATTTCCTTCCCTCTCATTGTCTTTCCAGCTATCAATTTTTGGCTTTTGATTTTGATGAACCAGTGGAAATGACCAAGGATAATTGTCGTTTGCTTTTCTTACGCCTAAAAATGGAAGGTTGGGCATTAGGCAAAAATAAAGTCTTTCTACGCTACTACAATGATGAATTCTTGGCCAGGTAAACAACAAATATTTACAACATATTTACCATGGCTTCCATTTTCTGATGTCAAATTTCCACCATTACAGGCAATATGAACTGCAGGTGAAAAAGGTCATCAAGGTGCAATCGATGATGCGTGCATTGCTTGCACGCAAACGTGTCAAGGGTGGCAAAGTTTTTAAACGTAAGTTGCAGCTAAGCTAAAATATCCAAAATTTATTTGATTAACCTTTGAATTGCAGTGGGCAAAAAAGGAGCAGGACAACATGATGAGGCCGCTTCAAAAATACAAAAAGGTAAAATAAAAAGTCAAATCGATAAGCTTAGGGAATATGAAGAGGAGCATATTGATATAAGCGAAACACCATCGGAGGCAGATGAACTATTTCTGGAGGCGCGCAAAGATGAGGCGCTTGCCGCAGTGCGCATCTCCAAAATTGAACAGGCATCTATCGATGAATAATGCCAGTCAGAGCCAGGGCCAGCTACATATATGAGAGTAATACAATCTTAAACATAAACAAATTTCTTCTTGCTATTGTTAAGCTGAGCAGACAAACAAAAAAAAAAGAAAAATTCTAAGTTGGGTAACACCACAAATAATCTACAACTATTACTACTACTACTAATACTACAACATACACATAATCATAATAACTAAATAAACAACTTGTATCAGAAGCCACAAGCCTTAATTCATGTGGTTTTACGGGTCTTCCAATGTTGTTCTTGTTGTTTCAACAAACAATCTTAAGCCGCTTAAAAGGGGGAAGGGATATAAAAAAAACAAGAAAATTCTTTCCATACACCTTCTCTCACTCACTCTGTAGTAACACTTGCTGATGCAACCAAACGGCTTAGGCAGCAACGCCCTCCACTCCACCTTCCCCCTCTCCCTAGAAGCTGAATTATAAGTGATGCATAGAAAATAAATGAAAATTTAATTAAATTAAGGTCTTTTCAACCGCCCCCTCCCCCTTTGTCACCTGCCACCAGCCACCTTACATCAACTCATCGGTCACATATTGCTAACTGTTTCTTTATTTACTTTCTTCATGTAGCTTTTCGTGGTTTCCGTGACCGTGTACGTCTGCCACCGCTAGTAAATGATAAGACCGGACAACTTAATGAAAATACAGCGGATTTTATACGACCCTTTGCCAAGAAATGGCGTGAAAAGTCAATCTTTCAAGTTTTGTTACACTATCGAGCTGCACGCTTTCAGGATCTGGTCAATCTATCACAACAGGTAAGCTTAATGAATCCCAACATGCAATTATTTAACATAAATCTCATATGTCTGGCAACAGGTGCACATCTATAATCAACGTATGGTAGCCGGACTCAATCAATGCACACGTGCTGTGCCCTTTGAACGCATCAATATGCGTGAAGTAAACTCTTCACAGCTGGGACCATTGCCAGTGCCAATTAAAAAGATGCCATTCCGTTTAGATCAGATACCATTCTATGATACACAATATATGGTTGATCCAGCTAATTCAATTTCACGTCAAACATTTCCCAATCATCTGCTGCAGCAACAGGCCGAAGATGATGAACCTTGGGATAGTCCATTACAGCGTAATCCATCGATGACATCATGCTTGCTAACATACAATGCGTATAAGAAGGAGCAGGCATGCCAGACCAATTGGGATCGCATGGGTGAAAGTGATAATATCTATAATCAAAGTTATTTTCGTGATCCACAACAGATTAGAAGGTATTTTATATTATAGTATAGTATAAAGTTTTTTTTTTTTTTTTTAATTATTATTTACTTTAATCTATTTTGCAAATAGATTAAAGTAAATAATAATTAAAAAAAAAAAAAAAAACTTTATACTATACTATAATATAAAATACCTTCTAATCTGTTGTGGATCACGAAAATAACTTTGATTATAGATATTATCACTTTCACCCATGCGATCCCAATTGGTCTGGCATGCCTGCTCCTTCTTATACGCATTGTATGTTAGCAAGCATGATGTCATCGATGGATTACGCTGTAATGGACTATCCCAAGGTTCATCATCTTCGGCCTGTTGCTGCAGCAGATGATTGGGAAATGTTTGACGTGAAATTGAATTAGCCGGATCAACCATATATTGTGTATCATAGAATGGTATCTGATCCAAACGGAATGGCATCTTTTTAATTGGCACTGGCAATGGTCCCAGCTGTGAAGAGTTTACTTCACGCATATTGATGCGTTCAAAGGGCACAGCACGTGTGCATTGATTGAGTCCGGCTACCATACGTTGATTATAGATGTGCACCTATTGCCAGACATATGAGATTTATGTTAAATAATTGCATGTTGAAATTCATTAAACTTACCTGTTGTGATAGATTGACTAGATCCTGAAAGCGTGCAGCTCGATAGTGTAACAAGACTTGAAAGATTGACTTTTCACGCCATTTCTTGGCAAAGGGTCGTATAAAATCCGCTGTATTTTCATTAAGTTGTCCGGTCTTATCATTTACTAGCGGTGGCAGACGTACACGGTCACGGAAACCACGAAAAGCTAAATGAAGAAAGTAAATAAAGAAACAGTTAGCAATATGTGACCGATGAGTTGATGTAAGGTGGCTGGTGGCAGGTGACAAGTCGAGAGGGGGGAGGGGTGGCTAAAAAGACCTTAATTTAATTAAATTTTCATTTATTTTCTATGCATCACTTATAATTCAGCTTCTAGGGAGAGGGGGAAGGTGGAGAGGAGGGCGTTGCTGCCTAAGCCGTTTGGTTGCATCAGCAAGTGTTACTACAGAGTGAAGGTGTATGGGAAGAATTTTCTTGTTTTTTTATATCCCTTCCCCCTTTAAGCGGCTTAAGATTGTTTGTTGAAACAACAAGAACAACATTGGAAGACCCGTAAAACCACATGAATTAAGGCTTGTGGCTTCTGATACAAGTTGTTTATTTAGTTATTATGATTATGTGTATGTTGTAGTATTAGTAGTAGTAGTAGTAGTAGTAGTAATAGTTGTAGATTATTTGTGGTGTTACCCAACTTAGAATTTTTTTTTTTGTTTGTCTGCTCAGCTTAACAATAGCAAGAAGAAATTTGTTTATGTTTAAGATTGTATTACTCTCATATATGTAGCTGGCCCTGGCTCTGACTGGCATTATTCATCGACAGATGCCTGTTCAATTTTAGAGATGCGCACTGCGGCAAGCGCCTCATCTTTGCGCGCCTCCAGAAATAGTTCATCTGCTTCCGATGGTGTTTCGCTTATATCAATATGCTCCTCTTCATATTCCCTAAGCTTATCGATTTGACTTTTTATTTTACCTTTTTGTATTTTTGAAGCGGCCTCATCATGTTGTCCTGCTCCTTGTTTGCCCACTGCAATTCAAAGGTTAATCAAATAAATTTTGGATATTTTAGCTTAGCTGCAACTTACATTTAAAAACTTTGCCACCCTTGACACGTTTGCGTGCAAGCAATGCACGCATCATCGATTGCACCTTGATGACCTTTTTCACCTGCAGTTCATATTGCCTGTAATGGAAATTTGACATCAGAAAATGGAAGCCATGGTAAATATGTTGTAAATATTTGTTTACCTGGCCAAGAATTCATCGTTGTAGTAGCGTAGAAAGACTTTATTTTTGCCTAATGCCCAACCTTCCATTTTTAGGCGTAAGAAAAGCAAACGACAATTATCCTTGGTCATTTCCACTGGTTCATCAAAATCAAATGCCAAAAATTGATAGCTGGAAAGACAATGAGACGAAGGAAATTTTAATGAAAATTCCCAAAGTTGCAATCTCAACTTACCGTTTAAGAAACTCCTCGAATGGCAGACGTGTTGAGTAACCACGTTGACGTGCTATAACTGTATCTAGTACTCCAAGTGCCTTCATCTGTTGCTGCACTACGTCCGAGTGGAAGGCACGTGGTTTATATTCCAAATCAGCGCGTATGCAGCGTACAAAGTGCACGCCCAGATTTGCATTCTGGGTGAGCATTTTGAGCATAGTCAGACAAGTGAAACGAAAATTGGCTGCCATGGTGCGTAAATTATTCACTTGCGAGATGCAACCAGCGCTCAACGTATTCAAATTCTATAAAATACAAATATATAATATATAAAAATATTGATAGTTATATGTATTATGTAGATTAATTCTCACATATGATTTGCGTTCAGTTTCATCCTTATGCTGTACTGTCTCAAAGGGCATGGTTAAATTGCCAGCTTTGGTTAGTTGATTGGTAAACATAGTTCCGTGGCAGTGTGCTTCTTCACAAACTGGCTGTGCTTTTCCGACACGCGATCTATGAATAAAATATGATCCTGTCATATTAATGATCTTACAACATAGCTAATTTACCCATAATTAAATCCTGATCCTGACAGGAACGTGATGCATCGTCTATAATATAAAAAAGTCCATCGGGCTTAGTTAATAAATTATCCAAAGCTGTTTTATTATCATAGAAATTTAGATTGATCGTATCAATATCTTCGGCTTCCATTTCAAGCATTTCACTAATGAAAATACGTTGATTATAATGATATTGCATCTGTTCATTCAGTGTGTTAATGATCAACTGTTCGAGTCCATTGCGATTGAAACACTCAAAGCCAAACATATCATGAACGACAATTGAATTTGTATCCCCGCTATAAAAAAAAGAGAGCATTTCGTACGCTTAACTTTTAAGTTGAGGCACAGAAACTTACAAGACAGCACGAGGAAAAGACATATTCATATTAATCCTGTTGATGATAAAGTCAACGAGACGTGAATAAAGTGTAGAGGCAACAGCATCTCTAGCATCTCTTGCCTCCTCAGTTGTATATTGCCGTCGTTCAGCAATTCCTCCCTTCACCATAATAAAATTGCTCAAGGACCACATAAATTTCTTTTCATCGACACGCAATAG